>QANW01000570.1:0-224310 GCA_003254865.1 Dryas drummondii
GCACAGGCGGGTGCAGCGCAGGCCGGGGTCGAGGCGGAATGGCGGATCGCTGAGGCGGCGGTGGCAGCGGCAAAGGTGCAGGTGGAGCGGGTCACCGCCGAGCGCGCGCGGGTGACGGCGCAGGCGGCGGCGATCGTTGCCGAGGGCGATCCTGCAGCCACGCTGGAACAGGCGACTTTAGCGCTGCATGCCGCCACGACCAACCTGGCCGGCGCGCGCGATGCGCTGACCACGCTGCAGGCGGGCAAGGCTGCACTTCAGGCAGTGTCGGAAGAGGCCGCGATGACGGTATCGGCCGCGCGGGCCGACCTGATCGCGACCGAGCGCGAACACGCAGCATTGCTCAAGGATCGCGAAGCGCGGCGGCGCGAGGCGGCCAAGCAGGGCGGGGGTCACGTCGCGATCGATGCCTGCCGCGTATCGCCCGGCTATGAGCGCGCGCTCGCCGCCGTGCTGGGCCGTGATGCCCGGTCGCTCATCGGTCCGGCACCGTCCGGTGATGGGCGTGCGTGGACCGGCGCCGCGCCGCCGGCCGCGGTCGCGTCAAACCTCGCCCTGCATGTGCCTGAATGCCCTGCGGAACTCGCCGCGCGGCTGGCGCTGGTCCACGTCGTCGATGCCGACGACGGCCGCCTGCTCGCGCCGGGCGAATGGCTGGTCACGCGTGGTGGTCGCCTGCGTCGCTGGGACGGGTTCGTCTCACAGGGGGAGGGCGCGGTCGAGGCGGCCCGGCTCGAGGCGGCCAACCGCTTCGCCGAACTCGACGCCCGTCTGCCGGCAGAGCGTGCCGCTGCCGATGCGGCGCAGCATGGCCAACGCGCAGCGCAAGCGGCGCTGTCCGACCATGGCCGCGATCTTGTCGCGGCCGAACGCACGGTGGCGCAGGCGATCGAGGCGGAACGCACCGCGCTGCGCGTGCGTGACCGGGCCGAGGACGCACGCACCCGCCACGCCGCGCGCCTACGCGAGATCGATCAGGCGCTGGCGGATCTGAATGAGCGGATGGCGGCGGCGCAGGCCGAGCATGGCCTTGCGCGCGAGCGGCAGGCGGCGCTGCCCGAGCCGGCAGCGGGCCGCGTAGCGCTGGCGACGGCGCAGACGGCCAACGGCGAGGCCCGGCGCATGTTGCAGACCGCGATCGCCGCATTGTCGGCGCACGATCGCACGCTCGGGCAGGCGCGCGAGCGCGCGGCCGCGTTGCGCTCGGAGATCAAGGGCTGGCAGGCGCGCGCCGGCGATGCGGCGCGGCGGCTGATGGGGATGGAGCGCCGCTTCGAGGAGCTTGGCGGCGAGCAGGCGATCCATGCGGTGAAGCCCGCAGCGCTGGCACGCGACATCGCCGAGGGCGAGGCGACCGCGCAGAGGCTGGCCGCAGAATTGTCCGAAGCATCGGCGACGCTGGCCACGGCTGGGGACACGGCGCGGCTTGCCGACACGACGCTGGCCGCCGCGACCGAGACGCTGGCCGCCGCACGCGAGGCTCGCGCCGGCAGTACCGCCCGCGCCGAGAGCGAGGACCAGCGCCGCGCCGAGTTCGCCCGGCTGNTGGGCAGGCCGAACTCGCACTGGTCGATGCCGACGATCCGCTCGAGGCCGGGCTGGAGATCTATGCACAGCCACCCGGCAAGCGGCTGCAGTCGCTGACACTGCTGTCCGGCGGCGAGCAGGCGCTGACCGCGGTCGCGCTGATCTTTGCGCTGTTCCTCACTAATCCTGCGCCGATCTGCGTGCTCGACGAGGTCGATGCGCCGCTGGACGATGCCAACGTTGAGCGGTTCTGTGACCTGCTCGATGCGATGGTGGCCGAAACCGCGACCCGATATCTGATCGTCACGCACAATGCGGTGACGATGAGCCGCATGCATCGCCTGTTCGGGGTGACGATGATCGAGCGCGGCGTGTCGCGGCTGGTCAGCGTCGATCTGGGCGGAGCGGAGGAACTACTGGCGGCGGAGTAAGGCTTGACGGTTTTTGTAGTTACGCTATCTATGAGGGTGCGCGTTGCGGATCGAGTTTGATGAGGAAAAGCGCCGCAATACGCTGGCTGTGCGTGATCTCGATTTTGCCGATGCGGGACGTATCTTTGCTGGTCCGCGGCTCACTTTGGAGGACTGCCGGTTCGCGTATCCCGAGCAGCGTTTCCAAACTTATGGGCTTTTGAACGAGAGACTGGTGATGATCGCCTGGACGCCAATAGCGGATGGCATTCGGGTTATCTCAATGAGGCGATGCAATGAGCGAGAACAGCGCAAGTTTGCCGATCGACTGGGATGACGACGATCTTCCCGAGTGGACCGATGACCAGTTCGATCGCGCGGAGTTTGCGATCGGCGAGATCGTCGTGCGCAAGGCAGATGGAACGCTTGCCAACCCCGGCGGCCGCCCGCCCAGCGCAAATCCTAAGAAGCAGGTCACGCTTCGCCTCGATCCCGACGTGATCGAGCGATTTCGTGCGACGGGCAAGGGGTGGCAATCGCGGATCAATGCGGAGCTGCGCAAGGCGCTGGGCATATAGTCGCATCCGGCCCGTGGGCCATGGTTCCCATCAGCGCTATTCCCCGCTAACCGCCGCGACATGTCCGACATCACGCTTCACGCCGCCTTCGCCGCGCATATCGCCGCCGCCCTCGATAGCTTGGAGGCGGCGGGGACGCTGCCCGCCGGGTTGAAGCGCGATGCGATCACGGTCGAGCCGCCGCGCGATGCCGCGCACGGCGATCTGGCGGTCAATGCCGCGATGGTGCTGGCCAAGCCCGCGGGCATGAAGCCGCGCGATCTGGCGCAGGCGCTGATCGATGAACTGACCCGGCTGCCGGAGGTCACCGGCGCGGAGATCGCCGGGCCTGGGTTCATCAACCTGCGGCTGACGCCCGGTGCCTGGATCGATGAACTGCGCGCGATGGCGCGGATGGGCCGCGATTACGGCCGGTCGACGATGGGCGGCAGCCGCATGGTCAACGTCGAGTACGTCTCCGCCAATCCGACCGGGCCGATGCACATGGGCCATTGCCGCGGCGCGGTGGTCGGCGACGCACTGGCGGCGCTGCTCGAGTTCGCCGGACATCGGGTGACGCGCGAATACTACGTCAACGATGCCGGCGCGCAGGTCGACGTGCTCGCGCGCTCGGTGCACCTGCGGTATCGCGAGGCGCTGGGCGAGGATGTCGGCGCGATCCCAGAAGGGCTCTATCCCGGCGACTATCTGGTGCCCGTCGGGAAGGCGCTCGCCGCCGAGTTCGGTGCGCGGTATGTCGCCGCCCCAGACAGCGAGTGGCTGCCCTTGTTCCGCACCCGCGCGGTGGCGGCGATGCTCGACATGATCCGCGACGACCTTACGCTGCTCGGCATCCGCCACGCGGTGTTCGCGTCGGAGGCGGAACTGCAGGCGTCGGGCAAGCCGGCGGAGGCCGAGGCATGGCTGCGCGCGCGCGACCTCGTCTATGACGGCGTGCTGGAAGCGCCCAAGGGCAAGACTCTGGACGACTGGGAAGCGATCGAGCTGCCGCTGTTCCGCTCGACCCGCTTTGGCGATGACCAGGATCGCCCGATCCGCAAGTCGGACGGATCGTGGACCTACTTTGGCGCCGATCTCGCCTACCATTTTCAGAAGGCGCAGTCCGCGGACGCGCTGGTCGATATCTGGGGCGCGGACCATGCCGGCACGGTCAAGCGGATCAAGGCGGCGGTCGCGGCGATGACCGGGGCGGATGGCACACCGACCCCGTTCGAGGTCAAGCTGGTGCAGATGGTCCAGCTGCTGCGCAACGGCGAGCCGGTGAAGATGTCCAAGCGATCGGGCAACTTCGTCACGCTGGCCGAAGTGGTCGAGGAAGTCGGCAAGGACGTGGTGCGGTTCACCATGCTGACCCGCAAGCCCGAGGCGCAGATGGACTTCGACTTTGCGCATGTGGTCGAGGCATCGCGCGACAACCCGGTGTTCTATGTCCAGTACGCGCATGCCCGCGTCCATTCAACGCTGCGCAAGGCGGCGGTGGAGAGCCTCTACCCGGCCGACACCGCGCTCGACCGGCTGGGTGACGAGGAACTCGCGCTGATCCGTCTGGCCGCGCAGTTCCCGCGGCAGATAGAGGCAGCGGCGACCGCGCGCGAGCCGCACCGCATCGCCTTCTTCCTGCAGGAACTGGCCGCCGCGTTCCACGGCTACTGGAACCTGGGCAACGATCGGGTGGACAAACGCTTCATCGTCGCCGGCGATGACGCGCTGACCGGCGCACGTCTGTTCATGGCGCGGGAGATCGGCCATCTGATCCGCAGCGGCCTGGCACTGCTGGGCGTTGACGCGGTCGAGGAGATGTAACCGATGGTCCAGGGTCCGGCAGACGGTCCGCAGCTTCCGCGCCAGTTCACGACCGGATCGGCGATGCGATCGCCGGCGCAGATCCCGCCGCGACCGGCGGCGCGGGCGGGGGAGCCGACGCTGGACCTTGGCGATACGCGACTGCCTTGGCTGGAGGTGCAGGAAAGCGAGGAGCTGACACAGGGCGGCAGCGGACGGCTGTGGCTGATCGGCCTGGTCCTGTTCGCACTGCTGGTCGCCGCAGGCGCGGGGGCATGGGTCTTCCTGGATCGCCGCGCCAAGGCAGCGATGGTGGAGACCGGCGGGCTGATCCGGGCGCCTGAGGGGCCCTACAAGGTACGACCCTCCACGCCCGGCGGGCAGATCGCTGCCGGCACCGGCGACGCGCGCTTCCTGGTGGCGGAGGGCAAGAGTCGGGCGGTGCATGTGGGAGGCGACGGCCCGGTCGTCGCGCCGGCGGTGGGACCATCGGGGGTGCCGAGTGCCGCGGCGGGCAGCGGCGTTCAGATCGGCGCCTATCCGACGGCGGCCGAAGCTGAGGCGGCGTGGCCGACATTGAGCGCGCGGGTGCCGGTGCTGTCCGGCCTGCAGCATCGCGTGGTCGAGCAGCAGGCCGATCTGGGTTCGGTCTTCGCCTTGCAGGCGGTGACTGGCGACGTGCGGGCAAGCGCGATGCTGTGCCGCGACATCAAGGTGGCCGGACTCAACTGCCAGGTGCGCTGATACCGGCAGGCGCCGAACGATTTCCCACGTGCGGCTTGCGCCCGGCCGCCTGACTTGCGATTCCCACGATCATGACACCCGCCATCTTCGGCCTTTCCGGGCTTACCCTGACCGCTGACGAGCGCGCGTTCTTCCATGATGCTGATCCTGCGGGCTATATCCTGTTCGGCCGCAACATTCAGGATCGCGAGCAACTGCGTGCGCTGACCAATGATTTGCGCGGTCTGCACGGGCGTGAGCGGCTGCTGATCTCGATCGATCAGGAAGGCGGCCGGGTCGCGCGGATGCGGCCGCCGGTCTGGCCGGTCTGGCCCGCGGGTGCGGCGTTCGACGCGCTGTACGATGTCGCGCCGATCAGCGCGATCGAGGCGGCGCGTGCCAATGCCCACGCGCTGGCGATCGATCTTGCCGAAGTGGGGATCAGCGTCGACTGCCTGCCGCTGCTCGATGTCCGGCAACCGGGTGCACATGACGTGATCGGCGACCGCGCGCTGGGCGCGGACCCGATGCGCGTTGCGGCGCTGGGCCGGGCGGTGCTGGAAGGATTGTCGCGCGGCGGGGTGGTCGGCGTCGTGAAGCATGTCCCGGGGCACGGTCGTGCACTGGCGGACAGTCACAAGGCGTTGCCGACGGTGGATGCATCAGCAGAGGCGCTGGAGCGCGATCTGGCCCCGTTTCGCAGCCTTGCCACCGCGCCGATCGCGATGACGGCGCACGTCTGCTACACCGCCTGGGACGCCGAACTGCCGGCCACGCTCTCGCCGACAGTGGTCGAGGCGATCATCCGCGGCGCGATCGGTTTCGACGGCCTGCTGCTGAGCGACGATCTCGATATGGAGGCGCTGACCGGCAGCGTGCCCGATCGCGCCGCGCGCGCAATCGCCGCCGGCTGCGACATCGCGCTGAACTGCTGGGCGCGGATGGACGACATGGTCGGCATCGCCAGCGGGTTGCCGGCGATCACCGATGTCGCGGTGGCAAGGCTGGAGCGCGCGCTGGCCTCCGCCAGGCCGCAGGCCGCCGATCAGGCCGAATTGCTGGCCAAGCGCGATGCGTTGCTGGCGCTCGTCCCCGGCGGATGAACGATGTCGTTTCCGCGGCGGACGGGCAGGGCTTCGATCCGCCCGCACGGCATGCGGCGAAGTCGCTGCATCTAGAGCTTGAAGGCTGGGAAGGGCCGCTGGATCTGCTGCTCGATCTCGCGCGGCGGCAGAAGGTGGACTTGCGCGGCATCTCGATGCTGGCGCTGGTCGACCAATACCTGGGGTTCATTGCGCAAGCCGGCGCGCTGCGGCTGGAACTGGCGGCCGATTACCTGGTGATGGCCGCGTGGCTCGCCTACCTCAAGTCGGCGCTGCTGCTGCCCAGGGAAGAGCAGCCCGACCCCGACCCCGAGGAACTGGCGGCGCAGCTGCACCTGCGATTGCGGCGGCTGGGCGCCATGCGGGAGGCGGCGGCGCAGTTGATGGCGCGGGACCGGGTGGGGCGCGATGTCTTCATGCGCGGGGCACCGGAGGGACTGCGGATCGATCGCCGCGCGGCCTGGCATGCCGGCTGGTTCGATCTGGTGCAGGCTTATGGCCAGGTCAGCGCGCGTACCGCGCCTGCGGTCCACATCGTCCACGATCGCATGGTGGTGACGCTGGAAAGCGCGCTGTCGCGGCTGGCGGCGATGCTCGGCACCCGGATCGACTGGTGCACGCTGACCGAATTCCTGCCCGATGCGGCCGACCCGCGCCTGCGCCGCTCGGCGCTTGCCTCCAGCTTCGTCGCGGCGCTGGAACTGGCCCGGCTGGGCCGGACCGAGCTGGCGCAGGAGCATACCTTTGGGCCGCTGCTGCTGCGGGCGATCGCGCGATGAGTGAGCGCCCCGACGATCTGTTGCGCGCGGTGGAGGCGACCGTGTTCGCCGCAACCGCGCCGCTGACCGTGGACGAGATCGCCGCGCATCTTGGTGGCGCCCGTCCCGCAGCCATCCGCGATGCGCTGGCGGACCTTGGCAAGCACTATGCGGCGCGCGGGGTCAATCTGGTCGAGCGCGGGCGGCGCTGGCACTTCCAGACCGCGCCCGATCTGGCGCATGTCCTGCGCCGCGAGCACGAGAGCCCGCGCCGCCTCTCGCGCGCGGCGACCGAGGCGCTGGCGATCATCGCTTATCACGAACCCGTCAGCCGCGCCGAGATCGAGGCGATCCGCGGCGTGCAGACGGCCAAGGGGACGCTTGACGTGCTGATGGAGGCTGGCTGGATCCGCGCGGCCGGACGGCGCGAGGCGCCGGGGCGACCGGTGATCTATGCGACCACGCCTGCGTTCCTGACGCACTTCGGGCTCGCCTCCCGCCGCGATCTGCCGGGGATCGAGGAACTGCGTGCCGCGGGGTTGCTCGATCGGGGCGAGGCTTCGGCTGAAGCGGCTATGGCAACGCGCGACGAAAGCGCTTAAGTAGGGCCGACCGACATACATGCCGGCCGGAAGACGGCGGGGCATACGGACAGTCAGGAGTTTATATGGGTCTTTCGCTTCCGCACCTCATCGTGCTCGCGCTCGTGGTGCTGCTGCTGTTCGGCAGGGGCAAGATCAGCGAACTGATGGGCGATTTCGGCAAGGGCGTCAAAAGCTTCAAGGAAGGCATCTCGGACGAGACGACCAACCATCAGCCGGTGCCCCCGGCGCAGATCACCGCCCAAACGGTCCCCATCCAGCCGGCTCCGCTCCAGCCCACGGTCGGCACCCCGGCCGCGCCGCATCCCGAGGTCGTGCCGCATGGCGCGCCGCAAGTCGCATCGCCGACGCTCAATGGCGAGCCGCTGACCGAACAGCAGTCGCGCGCTTAATTAAGGGCGGACGCGGCCGATGTTCGATATCGCTCCCTCGGAGCTGCTGCTGACTGCGATCGTGGCGATCGTGGTCATCGGTCCCAAGGACATGCCGCTGGCGCTGCGCACCGCCGGCCGCTGGATCGGCAAGATGCGCCGCATGTCCAACCATCTGCGCAGCGGTTTCGAGGCGATGATCCGCGAGGCCGAGATGGAGGAAATGGAGCGTAAGTGGCGCGAGCAGAACCAGGCGATCATGGCCGCGCGCCCGACGGCGGCTGCCGAAGCAGGTGTGCCCGCTGCGATGATGCCGCTGCCCGCGCCGGTTGATACGGTTGATCCTGCACCGGCAAGCTTGCCGCATCATGGCGAGCCGCAGCCCGCACAATACGCCGATGCGGCCAAGGTGCAGCACGCCGCCCATCCCCCACTACCCTGAGTACCGCGACAATGCCGATCAGGGATATCGACGATATCGACGAGACCGAAGCGCCGCTGCTCGATCATCTGATGGAGCTGCGCTCACGCCTGCTGCGCTGCATCGTGGCGCTGGCGATCACGTTCGGCATCTGCCTCTATTTCGCTGCGGACATCTTCAGCTTCCTCGTCCGGCCGCTGACCGCCGCATTCCCGCCGGGGCAGGGGCGGTTGGTCTACACCAAGCTGTACGAGGCGTTCTTCGTTGAGATGAAGGTGGCGCTGTTCGCCGCCTTCTTCATCAGCTTTCCGGTGATCGCCAACCAGTTGTGGGCGTTCGTCGCGCCGGGGCTTTATGCCAAGGAAAAGCGCGCCTTCTTGCCGTTCCTGATCGCGACGCCGGTGCTGTTCACCAGCGGCGCGGCGCTGGCCTATTATGTGGTGATGCCCACCGCGTTCCGCTGGTTCCTGGGGTTCGAGGGAACACGCGGCGGGCTGAAGCTCGAGGCGCTGCCCGGAACCGGCGATTATCTGGCGCTGGTCATGCAGTTCATCCTCGCCTTCGGCGTCAGTTTCCTGCTGCCGGTGCTGCTGTTGCTGCTCAATCGCGCCGGCATCGTCAGCCGCATGCAGCTGGCGGCCGCGCGCCGCTATGTGATCGTCGGTATCGTCGCGCTGGCGGCGGTGATCACGCCGCCTGATCTGGTCTCGCAGATCATGCTCGCGGTGCCGATGCTGGTACTGTTCGAGGGATCGATGCTGATCATGCTGATCGGTGAACGCCGCGCGGCGCGGGAAGCCGCAGCCGAAGAGCGGCTGGCGGCGCAGGTCGCGGAGTAACCGCTCAGCGAGAGGGCGTGTCCGCCGTCTTCGCTTCGCTCCGACCCGCCTTGTAGGCCGGCTGTCCGCCGATCCACGTTTCCAGCACGCGGGTCCGGCGCACGTCGTCGGGCGTTGCCAGCAATGGATCCTGATCCACCAGCACGAAGTCGGCACGCAGGCCCGGCGCGATGCGACCGATGCGGTCCTCGGCAAAGCCGGCGTAGGCCCCGCCTGTGGTATAGGCCGCCAGCGCCGCTTCGCGCGTCAGCCGTTCCTGCGGCTGCCATCCGCCGAACGGCTGTCCGTCCGCGCCGGTGCGGGTGATCGCCACCGCCATGCCGACTAATGGCTCGGCCGGCTCCACCGGCGCATCGTCGCCGAACGCCAGCTTCGCGCCCGCGCGCGCCAGCGATGCCCAGGCATAGGTACCGGCCAGCCGCGTGGCCCCCAGCCGCGCTTCGGCCATCGTCCGGTCGGAGGCCTCGTGCTGCGGCTGCATCGAGGCGATCACGCCATGGCGACCGAATCGTGCGACATCTTCCGGGGCGACGACCTGCGCATGTTCGATGCGCCAGCGCCGGTCGCCCTTGTAGGTGCCCGACAGCTCCTCGATCGCATCCAGCGCGATGCCGTTGGCCCGATCACCGATCGCGTGCACCGCGACCTGGAAATTGTCGATCGCCGCACGGCTCATCAGGTTGGCCAGCTGGGTCTGCGACAGGCGCAGCAGCCCGGTGTTGCCCGGCGCATCGGCATAAGCCGCCTTCAGCGCCGCACCCCGCGATCCCAGCGCGCCGTCGAGGTAGAGCTTGACCCCCTCCAGCCGCAGCCGGTCGTCATAGAGCCAGGGCGAAGGGCCGGGGCCGCCCAGCAGCGCCATCGCCTCGGTGCCCGCGGCATAGGACATCACGCGCAGCCGCAGCCGCCCGCTGTCGCCCGCCCGGCGATAGGTCTGCCAGTCCTCGACCGAGGTGCCCATGTCGGCGGCGGCGGTGAAGCCGTGAGCGATCAGGTACTGCTGCGCCTCGGCAAAGGCGACGTCGCGATCGATTGCGCGCGGGGCCGGCACCTTGGCATCGACCAGCGTCGTCGCGGCATCGACCAGCACGCCTGGCCTGCCATCCGCGCTGCGTTCGATCCGCCCGCCCGCAGGTGCCTTGGTCGTAGCGGTGATGCTCGCGGCGGCCAGCGCGGCGCTGTTGCCCCAGCCGGCATGGCCATCGACGCGCATCAGCCAGACGGGCCGGTCCCGCACCGCTATGTCGAGCTCTGCAGTGGTCGGGAACCGGCCGAGCCCCCAGGCCTCCTGGTTCCAGCCGCGCCCGACGATCCACGGGCGATCGGGATGCGCCGCGGCATAGGCGGTGATCCGCGCCTGCGCCTCGGCCAGGCTCTTCGCGCTCGACAGGTCGAGCGAGAGCTGCGCGAAGCCGATCTCCATGACATGCGCATGCGCATCGATCAGCCCGGGCAGCATGACGCGGCCATTGCCGTCGACCGCATAGTCCACCGTCTTGGGCCGCTTGTCGGTGCGCGCCAGCACCGTCTTGATCCGTCCGTCATTGCCGATGACGATCCCGGTGAACCGCTGCGGCGCGCCCGCGGCGTCCATCGTGATGCCGTTGACGTTGTCGATCAGCGTGTCGGCCTGCGCCGGCGTGGCGACCACCAGTGCCGCAAGCACCCTCCCGCTGCCCGAGAGGAGTCGCTGCCGCATCATTTCTTCCCCCGTTCGGGCAGTCGCCGGATGATCGCGCTGGTATCCTGACGTCCTGCGCCCAAGGCCTGCACATCGGCATAGAACTGATCGACCAAGGCGGCGACCGGCAGCGACACGCCAATGCCGCGCCCTTCATCCATCGCCAGGCCCAGATCCTTGCGCATCCAGTCGACCGCAAAGCCGAAGTCGAAGGCACCTTCGTTCATCGTCTGCCAGCGGTTCACCATCTGCCAGCTTTGCGCCGCGCCGCCGGAGATCGCCTCGAACACGCGATCCATGTCGAGATGGCTGGCCTGCGCAAATCGCACCGCCTCGGCCAGGCTGGCGACGATCCCGGCGATGCAGATCTGGTTGGCCATCTTGGTGGTCTGGCCGGCGCCCGCCTTGCCGACATGGACGATGCGGCTGGAATAGGCCTGCATGATCGGCCGGGCCGCCTCGATCGCCGATGCGCGGCCGCCGCACATCAGCGTGAGCGTGCCTTTTTCCGCACCGATCTGCGATCCCGTCATCGGCGCGTCGACACAGTGCACCTGCCTGTCGCGCGCCTCGACCGCGATCTGCCTGGCGATCCGCGCCGAAACCGTCGTGTGATCGATGAACACCTTGCCGGCTGGCAGCGTGGTGAACACGCCGTTGGGGCCCAGCACGACATCGGCAAGATCATCGTCGTTGCCGACACAGGTGATGACCGCATCGGCATCGCGCGCGGCATCGGCAGCGCTGTCGGCGACCCGTGCAGTGACCTGCGGGTTCGCCTTCTGCCAGGCCGAAAGCCGGCCGAAGGATCGGTTGTAGATCGTCAGTCGGTGCCCGGCGGCGGCAAGATGCCGGGCGATCGGCCCACCCATGACGCCGAGACCGATGAAGGCGATGGTGCGTGCATCATCAGAGCGGGCATCATCGGGGCGTGTGGCGTCGGGGTGTGCGTCGTCCATGCCCCGCGTCATAGCCGCTGGCTACGTCTGCGCCAGTCCCCATACCGGGCACGCTTCGCCGGCTTGTGCGATCATGGAGGTTGTGCTGCTGCGGGCAGGCGATATTGCATTGCAGCATGATCCAGCGTCTAACCGGCCGATTCGCCTTGATCGCGACCATCGTCTTCTGGACGGCGCTGGCCACCGCCTGCTTCTTCGCGTTCGATCCACGTCCGCCGCAGCTCGGCATCGACAGTTTTGGCGACAAGTTCGAGCATATGCTGGCGTTCCTGGTGCTGACGGTACTCGCGCAACTCGCGTTCAACGGCGTGCCGCGCTGGCGGATCGCCGAGCGATTGTCCTTCTTCGGTGCGATGATCGAACTGGTGCAGTCGATCCCGCTGCTGCACCGGGACTGCGACATCCGCGACTGGTTCGCCGACACGATCACGATCGTTGCGGTGACGGCGGTATTCGTATGGCTGGACCGGCGTCCGTCGGAGTCGCTGCGCTAGGGCTTCTTCCGGTTCCCTTGGCCCCGGCTTTGCGGTAGGCCGCCAGCCATCATGAGCAATGCCGCCCTTCGCACGCCCGATGTCGTGCCCGAACCTCTCGTCGCCTCGCAGCCCGGCCTGACCGCGGCGGAGATTCGCGAGGCTGCGGGCCGGATCGCCGGCGCGGTGGTGCGCACCCCGACGCTGCACAGCCGCACGCTGAGCGCGATGTCGGGCGCCGAGATCTGGCTCAAGTTCGAAAACCTGCAGTTCACCGCCAGCTACAAGGAGCGCGGCGCGCTCAACGCGATCCTCCAGCTGACCGAAGAACAGCGGTCGCGTGGCGTCATCGCCGCATCCGCGGGCAATCACGCGCAGGGCCTGTCCTATCACGGCACCCGGCTGGGCATGCCGGTCACCATCGTCATGCCGCGCACCACCCCGACGGTGAAGGTGATGCAGACCGAAAGCGTCGGCGGCATCGTCGTGCTCGAAGGCGAAACCTTCGACGATGCCTTCGCGCATGCGCGCAAGCTTGAGGTCGAGCTCGGGCTCACCTTCGTGCATCCGTTCGATCATCCGCATATCGCCGCGGGGCAGGGCACCGTTGCGCTGGAGATGCTGGCGGACGCGCCCGACCTCGACATGCTGGTCGTGCCGATCGGCGGCGGCGGGCTTGCCACCGGCGTCGGCACGATGGCGCGCGCGATGCGGCCCGACATCGGTCTGGTCGGCGTGCAGACGCGGCTTTATCCGTCGATGTACAACGCGCTGCGCAAGGGCGACGGCGCGATCGGCGGCGACACGCTGGCCGAGGGCATCGCGGTGCAGCAGCCGGGCGCCTTCACCAGCCGGCTGCTCGCCGACCTGCTCGACGAATTCGTGCTGGTTGAGGAAACCGACCTCGAGGCGGCGCTGGCGTTGCTGTTGCAGATCGAGAAGACGGTGGTTGAGGGCGCGGGCGCCGCGGGCCTTGCCGCCGTGCTGAACAATCGCGAGATGTTCGCCGGGCGCAAGGTCGGCATCATCCTGACCGGCGGCAACATCGACACCCGCTTGCTCGCCAACGTGCTGCTGCGCGATCTCGCCCGCTCGGGCCGGCTGGCGCGGCTGCGGCTGACGCTGCAGGATCGGCCGGGCGCGCTGTTCAAGGTGATGCGCGAGTTCGATTCGCATCAGGTGAACATCATCGAGATCTCGCACCAGCGCATCTTCACCCATCTTCCCGCCAAGGGCCTGATCACCGATATCGAATGCGAGGCGCGCGATCGCGAGCAGATCGAGGGGCTGGTCGAGGCGCTGCGCAGCAAGGGTTACACCGTCAGCTACGTCGAACTGGCGTAAGCCGCCGGCGATGATCATGGGCAGGCGCTAAGCGTTTGCCGATGCAGGCCCGTCGCCTATACCGGTGATCCGTTCAGGGGAGATCACCACGCCGATGCACGTCCTTTCCAGTCTGCTCGGCATGCTTGTCATAATCGGGATCGCGGTCGCGCTGTCATCGGACATCCGCGCGATCCGTCTGCGCGTGGTTCTGGCGGCGTTCGCGGTGCAGGCCGGCGTCGCCGCGCTGGTGCTGTACTTCCCGCCGGGCAAGCTGCTGTTGCAGAGCGTGGCGGCGGGCGTCTCCAGCCTGCTCGGCTATGCCCATGCCGGCGTGGTGTTCCTGTTCGGCTCGCTCGCCAATCCGGAGATCGGCGGACAGTCGTTCGCCATCTCGGCGCTGCCGGTGATCATCTTCTTCGCCGCGCTGATCGCCATCCTATATCACATCGGCATCATGCAGTATGTCGTGCGCTGGATCGGCGGCGGCCTGCAGAAGGTCACCGGGATCAGCCGGATCGAGAGCCTCTGTGCCGCCTCGAACATCTTCGTCGGCCAGTCCGAAAGTCCCCTGGTGATCCGGCCCTATATCGCCGGGCTGGCGCCGTCGCAGTTGTTCTGTGTGATGAGCGTCGGGCTAGCGGGAGTCGCGGGCACTATCCTGGCCGCCTATGCCAGCATGGGCATCCGCATCGACTACCTCGTCGCCGCATCGTTCATGGCGGCGCCGGGCGGCATCCTGATGGCCAAGCTGATCATGCCCGACCCGCCCGGCATGCTGGCCGATCGTGAGGCGGTGATGGCGCTCGATCCCGAGCCGGTCGAGGAGGAAGAGCGTGCCGCCAACATCATCATGGCTGCATCGAACGGCGCGCAGACCGGGGTGAAGCTTGCCGTCGCCGTCGGCGCCATGGTGCTGGCGTTCGTCGCGCTGATCGCGCTCGCCAACGGGCTGATCGCTGCCGCCGCCGGCATCTTCGGGATGAAAGGCGTGACGTTCCAGTCGCTGCTCGGATACGTCTTCGCGCCGTTGTTCCGTCTGCTCGGCGCGCCCGACTGGTCCCAGGCGATCTATGCCGGCGGGCTGTTCGGCACCAAGATCGTGCTTAATGAATTCGTCGCCTTCATCGATCTTGGCAAGATGCCGATCGATGGCGCCGGTGGACTGTCGGAGCGGACCGCCGCGGTTATCACCTTTGCGCTGTGCGGGTTCGCCAACTTCTCGTCGATCGCCATCCAGATGGC
Source organism: Dryas drummondii (assembly GCA_003254865.1). Lineage (NCBI taxonomy): Eukaryota > Viridiplantae > Streptophyta > Magnoliopsida > Rosales > Rosaceae > Dryas > Dryas drummondii. Next base: position 14,796 of record QANW01000570.1, read on the forward strand.
GGTGACCGGCGGCCTCGCGCCTAGCCAGCGGCCGACGATCGCACGGCTGGGGTTGAAGGCGCTGGCGGCCGGCAGCCTCGCCAACCTGATGAGCGCGGCCTTGGCCGGCCTGTTCATCGGCTGATCCAAAAGTCCTCCCCGTTTACGGGGAGGGGGACCATGCGAAGCATGGTGGAGGGGGCGGTCGACAGCGCGTATCGTTGCGCCCTGAGGCAACCCCCCTCCACCACGCCGCTGCGCGCCGCGGTCCCCCTCCCCGTAAACGGGGAGGATCTTCGGGTTAGAGCCAGCCTGCCTCTTGGTACCATCGCGCCGTTCTGGCCAAGCCATCGCCTGTCATGACCTGCGGCGTCCAGACCTCCGCCGGCACCGCGGCGTCCGCACTCACGACCCAGTCGGGATGCGTCAGATAGCCGACCCGATCGGCCGTCAGCTTGGCCTTGCGGCCGCGGATCAGCCGGTCGATCCGGGAGGCGCGCTCCATCCAGCGGCGCGAGACACGCAGCACGCGGATCCGCTTGCCCATGGCGGCACCGATTGCGCGCGCAAGATCGCCATTGTCCCAGCCCCGCCGGCCGTCGCGGCTATGCGCACCGTCGTCAGGCTCGACCACCTGACCGCCCGCGCCCCCGCCCGCCAGGGCGAGCAACAGCCGCGCGAGATCGTCGACATGGATCACCGATGCGCGGCCATGCGCGGGCACCGGCACCACGCCCCACTTGGCGGCGCGGAACAGCTCGAACATCTCGCGATCGTGCGAGCCATAGACCGCCGGCGGCCGTACCATCGTCCATGACAGCGGGCTGCGGCGCACGACGGCTTCGGCCTTCGCCTTGGAGGCGCCGTAGTCGGAAAGGCTCGGCTCCCGCGCGGAAAGCGAGGAGACGAAGACGAACTGCGCCACGCCGGCACTCTCGGCCGCGCGCAGCATGGCTTCGGTCCCGGCGACATTGGCCGCATCGAACCCCGCCGCGTCAGCCGCGTTGATCGCGCCGGCGACGTGGATCACCGCATCCACGCCCTCGACAAGTCGCTCCAGCGCGGCATGATCGGCAAGATCGCCGGCGATCCAGGTCACGCCAGTGCGCGCATCTTGCTGCCGGCGCGCCAGCGCGCGCACCGTATGCCCGGCGGCGAGCGCCCGATCGATCAGCGCCTTGCCGACGAAGCCGGTGCCACCGGTGATCGCCAGCTTCACAGCAGCACCATCTGGTCGCGATGGACGATCGCCGATCGCGGCGCATAGCCCAGGATCGCCGCATGCGCGCTGGTGTGCGTGCCCGCCAGTGCGGCGCATTCGGCTGCGTCATATTCCGCCAGCCCATGCGCGAGTGTGCGACCGGAAGGATCGCGCACCGCGACCGCATCGCCGCGAGAGAACATGCCTTCCACTCCGGTCATCCCCTTGGCCAGCAGGCTGCTGCCCCGCGTCAGCGCCGCCGCGGCGCCGGCATCGACGCAAAGCGTCCCGCGCAGCCTCAGCCGGCCACCCAGCCACACCTTGCGCGCGGCGGCGCGACCACTGCGCGGCAGGAACAGCGTGCCGATGCCGTCGCGAGTCGCACCACCCGTCGCACGGGCGATCGGGGCGTCGAACGTGCCGTTGGCGATCACCAGCGCGATCCCGGCGAGACCGGCGATCTCGGCAGCCTGCAATTTGGAGGTCATGCCGCCCGAACCCAGCCCCGATCCTGATTCGCCGCTCGCCATGGCATGCACCTCGGGCGTCAGGCCATCGACCTGCGTCAGCAGCGTGGCGCCCGGCTCGCGTGGGTGGCGATCGTAGAGGCCGTCGACATCGCTCAGCAGCAGGACGGCATCGGCCCGCGCCGCCTGCGCCACGCGCGCCGCCAGCCGATCGTTGTCGCCGAAGCGGATTTCCTCGGTCGCGACCGAATCGTTCTCGTTGATCACCGGCACCGCGCCGGCATCGAGCAGCCGTGCCAGCGTGGCGGTGACGTTGAGGTAACGGCGGCGATCCTCCAGATCATCGAGCGTCAGCAGCATCTGTGCGGCGGTCAGGCCGTGGCCGGCGAACAGTTCCGCCCACAATCCCGACAGTGCTATCTGGCCGACCGCGGCCGCCGCCTGCGCATCCGCCAGGCTGCCGCGGCCGCCCTTGTCGAGCCCCAGCCGCGCTGCACCCAGCGCAATCGCGCCCGACGACACCACGATGACGTCCTGTCCGCGCGCGTGCGCCGCCGCCAACTCGGCGATCAGACCGGCCAGCCATTCGCGCCGCACGCCTTCGCCGCCGACGAGCAACGACGAGCCGATCTTGACGACCAGCCGGCGACACTGCGCCGCGTTGATCAGGTCGGGAAGGGTGGTGATCGGCATGATCCGGCGCGCTTAGCCGGGGATCGTGCGCTTGAGAACCTCTGTGAGGCCGTGCCCGGTCAGATCGGCGACCACGGCGCGGCGTCCGCTTCCTCCTGCGCGCCGGCCGGACGCTCGGTCACCGTCGCGGCGGGTAGATGCTCGAGCACGGCATCGAGCAGTGCATCCATGCCGGCACCGGTCGCACCCGAGATCGGAAACACCTTGTCCGCGCCCGCCGCGCGCAGCTCGGCGGCAAATGCATCGGCCAGTTCGGCGTCGGCCAGATCGATCTTGTTGAGTGCGATCAGGCGTGGCTTGTCCGCCAGACCCTCACCATAGATCTCCAGCTCGTCCTCGATGACCGCCAGCGCCTCTGCCGGATCGGTGCCGGTGATGTCGATCAGGTGGATCAGCACGCGGCAGCGCTCGATATGGCCGAGGAAGCGGTCGCCGATCCCCGCGCCGTCCGCCGCGCCGGCGATCAGGCCGGGGATGTCGGCCAGCACGAACTCGCGATGGCGATGATGGACCACACCCAACTGCGGGCGCAGCGTGGTGAACGCATAATGGCCGACCTTGGCGTTGGTGTTGGTGATCTTGTTGATGAAGGTGGACTTGCCCGCGTTGGGCAGGCCGACAAGGCCGGCATCGGCCAGCAGCTTCAGCCGTAGCCAGACGTACATTTCCTCGCCGGTGATGCCCGGCTGGTGCTGGCGCGGCGCGCGGTTGGTAGACGTCTTGTAGCTGGCGTTGCCACGCCCGCCCATGCCGCCTTCGAGCAGGACGATCTGCTGGCCCGGCTCGGTGAGGTCGGCCATCACCGTCTCGCGATCGTCGTCGAGCACCTGCGTGCCGACCGGAACCTTGATCACCAGCGACTTGCCCGCGGCACCGTGGCGGTTCTGGCCCATGCCATGGCCGCCGCGTGGTGCCTTGAAATGCTGGGTATAGCGAAAGTCGATCAGGGTGTTGAGCCCGGTCACCGCTTCGATGATGATGTCACCGCCGCGGCCGCCGTTGCCGCCGTCAGGGCCGCCGTACTCGACATACTTCTCGCGCCGGAAACTGACCGCGCCGGGGCCGCCGGAGCCCGCGCGGATATAGATCTTGGCCTGGTCGAGAAAATGCATCGTGGTTTCCGGCGATCTTGAGAAGCGGTGCGCGAAGTGCGGGCCAGGGAAGGGAAAGCCGCAGCGTACGGCACCGGCGCGATCCGGCGCGCAGACCACCGATAGCACGAAACTGCCGTCCGGTGGAGGGTGTCTTGGCGGCAAGGGCCGGCCGGGCCGAAGCCCGATCCGGTCTATGCAAGTGCACTGGTGGAGCCGAGGGGGATCGAACCCCTGACCTCGTCATTGCGAACGACGCGCTCTCCCAGCTGAGCTACGGCCCCGTTCCAGTGCGAGTGACAGTCACCCGAGTGTGCCCCGGGCGTCTGCGAGCGGCCCCCTTAGCGAAGGGCCGCGATGGGTGGAAGCGCTAATTTGCGGTCGAGTTGGTTCCCGTTCCGGCCGTCCCGGCCGAACCCAGCGTGCCGGGCACCGGCCCGATCACCGCGGGCGGCGGTGCGCCGGCGAGCGCGGCGCCGACGCCGGCGGGAAGCTCACCCGGGGCATAGCGTTGCTGCCAGTTGGCGAGATCGGCGCGGTACTGGTCATAGCTGTTGTAGAAATCGAGGAACACGCGATCAAGCCGCGGCAACGCTGTGGTGGCGAAGGTCGACAGGTCCTTGCTGGGCACCGTCGCCATGTCGTTGCTGACCGCCAGCGCCGCATCGCAGAACGCGGGCAGCGTGGGGGGCAGAGCATAGAAGTTGTAGACCTGCGTCATGTACGCCTCGCGCGTACGGATCCAGGTTTTGCCGCCGGTGGTGCGGAATTCCTTGTCCACCTGCTTGTTGGTGGCGGTCAGCGTCTTGGCATTGCCCTTGAGGAAGTTCTTGTAGTTCTCGAGGATCGCGATGTGTGATCCGTTCATGCAGTTGAGCGCCGCGACGTTGTAGGCCGACCGCAGGTTCCACAGCGTCTGCGCCGGGCTGATGCCGACGTTGATCGTGCGGCGGTTGCCCATCGGATCGGCCGGCGGCACGTTGAGGTTGGTCTGTGCGCCCAAGGGCGGACGCGGGCGGGGCGGTATCGCGACCTGGGGCGGAGGCGCGGAGACCGGCGCTTCCTGCTTTGCCGCGCAGGCGGACAGTACCAGAGTGAATGCGCCGATCGCTACTGCGCGCCCTGCTGGGCCGCGCGACTCAAAACACTTCAAACCGAACTCTCCCCGAAACACGGCCACGTTCTAGAGCCATCTTCGGGCAAAGGAAATGCCCGGCGCGATGGTTCGCGCCGAGCATCCGAGGAGCATTGTTCCGGGTACAAGACCCCGGTTCTGGGCGGTCAGCGCATCAGCGGCGCGCACCCATGAACTGGAGCAGGAACTGGAACAGGTTGATGAAGTCGAGGTAGAGGCTCAGCGCACCGAGGATGACGGCTTTCCCCATAAACTCGGTCCCGGCAAGATCACGATACTGATCCTTCAGGCGCTGCGTGTCCCAAGCGGTCAGACCCGAGAAGATCAGGACGCCAAGGATCGAAACCGCCAGCTGCAGGATGCTTGACTGCAGGAAGATGTTGACCACCATTGCGATGGTGATGCCGACCAGGCCCATCATCAGGAAGGTACCCATCGCCGACAGGCTACGCTTGGTCGTGTAACCGAACAGGCTCAACCCGGCAAAGGCACCCGCGGTGGCGAAGAACGCGGTCGCGATGGAGGCGCCCGTGAACCGGAGGAAGATCGTCGAGAGCGACAGGCCCATGACGATCGTGAAGCCCCAGAACAAGGCCTGCAATGTGCTGGTCTTCATCTTGGCCGCGCCAAGGCTCATCGCAAAGACGAAGCCAAGCGGGGCAAGGACGATGATCCACATGAGCGGGGTGCCGGCGACCTGCGCCGCCAAACCCGATTGTGCGAACAGCAGCGCCACGACACCCGACAACAACACGCCCGAAGCCATGTAATTATAAATGGAAAGCATATACTTGCGCAGCCCGGTGTCATACCCGGCGCGGCCGATCGTCCTTCCATCGAGGCTCGGAGACGCTCCGAAGCCCGTACGCGTGGGCTGGGGGTCGTTCCAATTGGCCATCGTGAACTCCTTTCCCGGACACGCCCGATTGCGGACCCGGATACAGTGAATATCGGCCTGCTGGCGGCGGTTTTCAACGCCAATCGCGTGCGCCGCGGTCGCAAAATGTCACAGCCGGCAGGGCCGGGTATTCAGCGGCGGGAAGAACCCGACATTTCGGCGCTCCGCCGGGCTGCCGCATCGAGCGTTGCCGCCACCAGCCGATTGAGCGCGGTATCGGCATCGAGCACGTCGAGACCGGCGCGAGTGGTGCCGCCGGGGCTGGCGACCTTGTCCGCCAGCGCCGCGGGTGCGCTGTCCGCGCTCGCCGCCAGCACCGCCGCACCTTCGACCATCGCGAGCGCCATGCGCTCCGCCTGATCCGTCGCGAGTCCGAGCGCGACGCCGCCGCGTGCCAGCGCATCGATATAGCGATAGACGAACGCCGGTCCGGAACCGGCCAGCGCGGTGAACGCATCGAACCGGCTCTCGTCCAGCCACTCGGCTGTACCGAGCAGAGCCATCAGCTGTTCGACCGCAGTGCGGCGCATATCGTCAAGCCCTGAGGCAGCCAGCGCGATCGGCGAGCGACCGATCGCCGCGGCAAGATTGGGCATGACGCGTACCACGCCATCGGCCTGCGGGAAACGTGCCGCCAGCGAGGCGCACTCCACTCCAGCCAGGATCGAGAGCACGACCGTCCCCGCGCCGGCAAGTTCGGCGATGGACGGCAAAACGTCATCAAGCGATTGCGGCTTCACGCCGAGCAGCAGGGCGTCGAAGCGCCGCCCGGCAAGCTCGCCGACGTCATGGCTCAATGAGACGCCGGTGGGGGCGGCGGCAAGATGCGGATCGAGGATGGCCAAGCGATCGGGCGCCATGCCCGCCGCCAACCAGCCGGTCAGCATCGCGCCGCCCATGTTGCCGCAGCCGACGAGCAGCAGCGACCGCGGCCATGTGCTTCCCGATGCGGCCGTACCCGCATCGTCCCGCCCGTTCACGTCAGGCCTCACCCATCGCATCGACCATCGCGGCGGCAAGCGCCTCGGCGGGCGTCTTGTCGCCCCACAGGATGAACTGGAACACTGGATAAAACCGATCGCATTCCTCGATCGCCGCCTCGATCGCGAGTTGCGCCTGGCCCGGGCTCAGCATGCCCTCGTCACCCAGCATCAGTGCGTGGCGATACAGCAGCACGCCGCCGTTCGACCAGATATCGAAGTGGCCGAGCCAGAGCTGCTCGTTGATCAACGCCAGCGCCTCGAACATCGCCGGGCGCTTCTCGTCGATCAGGCGAACGTCGGGGAGGCAGAGGATCTGCAGGACATGATCGTCATTCCGCCACACGGCCTGGACCTGGTACTTGGTCCAGCTTCCCTGCACTTCGCCGGTGAGTTCATCGTCACCGTTAAAGTCATGGCTCCAGCCTCTCGCCTCGAACAGCGCGGCCAGCATCTCGATCGGCGCGGATTCTTCGGTGCGATCGAGGTCGGTTTGGAGTGGTCTCATCAAAGGATCGTTCCCGTTCGGCAATGTGCTGACCCAAAGGCATCGTGTCTCTGTGGTCGGTCAATCATGCCGGGATGGAGCCGCAAACAGGCGGCAGAACAACAAACAAGGGCAACGTCGCTGCGCATAACCGCACAAGCCTGTGCACAAACTGTGGAAAAATTACTTCGCCCCTTGAAGATGGCGCTTATCAGCTTGCCGTCAATGTGTCCACGACCTGCCCGGCGGGGCTGATCCAGACATAGGGGCCATCGATCCCGGCGCCACTCAACTGGGTGATGAAGGCGCGCGCGGTCGCATCGCTCTCGAACGGCCCCACCAGCATGCGGCTCCGCCCGGCGCTGTCGCTGATGAACGGCTGACGCCCCTTGAGCGGCGTGCCTGCCTGCTGCGCCAGACGCCGCCAGTCGTATTCCAGCGCGGCGCGATCGCGTCCGACGCCCATCTGCACCCAGATGCGGCTCGGATGGCTCGGCACGGCCGGCTTCGGCGCCGTCGTTTTGGACGTCGCCGGCTGACCTGGACGGGATCTTGTCCGCGGGCCGGAGGCGGGCGAACTTACGGACAGTCGCGTGATGTCGACCGCGTCGGGGCGCGGTATGACGCCGCTTGTCGGCAGGCCAAGATCGCCGAAGGCATCGGCAAGCGATGGCGCGCCGCGTCGAACCGATGGCGTCACCCTAGCCGACGGCAGCGTACCGGGCGCAGGACGTTCGGCGATCGCTGCCAACTGCGGCACTTGCGGCAGCGCGCTGGACGAATTGGCGGTCGCCGACGACGTTGCCGGCGGCAGGATGATGGTCGGCGTGGCGGGACCGGAACGCACCGCGCCGGTCGCATCCACACTGCTGGTACTGCCCGCAGCCACGATCTGGCCGTTGACGATCTGCGAGGCGGGCGGCGGGTCGGGCGGGGCGGTGCGGCTGGCGAGTTCGGCCGCACGCTCGGCACGGCTGCGTGCCCGTGGGGCTTCGACCAGCGCCACCGAACGCCGGCCCAGCGGCTGACCCGCCGGCACCAGCGTGTCGCCGGCACCGACCAGCCGCGCACCGGCGCGGTCGCTGCCATATTGCGCGATCCGCGGATCTTCCTGCCCGATCTGCGAGGCGTGCGGGAACAGGCCGAGATTGGCCGCCGCTGCCTGCTGCGCGCGGGTCAGGCGTGGCATGAAGCGCAGGTACGGCGTGATCGCGCTGGCCAGCGTCGGCGGCAGCAGCGTGCGGGCGATGGTGGCGGCGTCCTCCACCTGTCCGCCGATCGCCAGCGTGAACGCGCGGGCGCGCCAGCCGGACTTGTCCTGCGCCTGCATCTGCGGCCGCAGTGTCACTTCGGCGGCACGGCCATCGCCGGCGATCGCCTGGCTGAGCGCCAGCCGCCGCATGATCTCGGGCTCGTCCGCCATGGTCAGCGCCTGGCGATAGGCGCGTTGCGCGCGCTGGTTGTCGCCCACCAGATCGTAGGCGAGACCGCGATCGCCCAGCGCCTTGGGGTTCAGCGCGGTCGTGCGTTCGAGCCGGTCGTACAACGGCAGCGCCGCGAACGGATCGTTCTGCGCGACCAGCGCGCCGGCCAGATCGGACAGGACGCGGAAATCGGCCGGCGCGACCTGCTCCGCGCGGCGGAAGAAGCCGACCGCCGCATCCCCGTCACCACTGGCGCGGGCGGCACGGCCGGCTTCCAGCAACGCATCGACGTTGCGCGGTGCCTTCGACAGGCGGGCCAGTGCGGCATCGAGCCGCCGGGATTCGTTGCCGGCCGCAAGGCTGGCCGGATCACCCGTCGAGCGTGCAGGCGTGGCGGCAACCCGGCTGACCGACGTGGTCCGCGCCATCGCCCAAGGCGAGACGAGCAAGCATGCTGTTCCGGCAAACAGGCTGACCGCTACGTATAACGCCGTCCGCCGGCCCCGACCCTGAACTCCCCCCACGTGTGATCTGTCCTGTCGTCCGGCCGCCCGCAGCTGTCAGCGGAGAAGGTTCATGGTCGCTGCGGGCGCCGTAGCCGGGCTTACTGGCGGTTGAGGAACTTGGGAAAACCCAGCGAAGATCCGCCTTCCGACGTGGTCTGGCTGGTGTCCTCCCCGTTCGACGGCTTGTTGCGCGACAGGCTGGCCATCCGTTCGAACAGCGTGCTGCCCTGCGCCGGCGGCGGGGGGGGCGCCGGAACCGGAGCCGGCGCTGCTGCTACCGGCGCTGCACGGTGACCGTCGGCGGCCGGTGCGGGCGACGCGACCTGCCCCAGCGCGAGGTCCAGCGGTTCGTTCGACGCAGCGGCGACCGCGGGCTGCGCGGCCGGGGCAGGCTCTGGCGCCGAGTAGGTCGGCGCAAACGACGGGCTTGCCGCAGGGGTCGAGGTCGGCGTCACGCCTAGGCTGCCGCTACCGGCACCGTTGGAGCGCAGCACTTTGGCACCCGGGCGCACCGGTGCGCGCTGCGCTGGCGCGGTGTTCGGGCGTTGCAGGTTCTCGACCTGCTCCACGGTCTGCTCGATGCCGGTGGCGACGACCGAGACGCGGATCTTGCCCTGCAGATCCGGATTGAACGCCGAGCCCCAGATGATGTTGGCGTCGGGATCGACCAGCTCGCGAATGTGATTCGCCGCCTCGTCGACCTCCATCAGGCGCATGTCCTCGCCGCCGATGATCGAGACGATCACGCCCTTGGCGCCCTGCATCGATACGCCGTCGAGCAGCGGGTTGGCGATCGCGCGTTCGGCAGCGGCGAGCGCGCGGCCTTCGCCTTCGGCCTCGCCGGTGCCCATCATCGCCTTGCCCATCTCGCCCATCACCGAGCGTACGTCGGCAAAGTCGAGGTTGATGAGGCCGGGCATGACCATCAAGTCGGTGATCGAGCGGACGCCCTGCTGCAGGACTTCGTCCGCCAGCATGAACGCTTCCTTGAACGTGGTTTCCGCCTTGGCGACCAGGAACAGGTTCTGGTTGGGGATGACGATCAGCGTGTCGACGTGCTTCTGCAGCTCGGCGATACCCGAATCGGCGGACTTCATCCGCCGCGTGCCCTCGAACAGGAACGGCTTGGTGACGACGCCGACGGTCAGTACACCCTTGCGGCGCGCCGCCTCGGCGATGATCGGTGCAGCGCCCGTGCCGGTCCCGCCGCCCATGCCCGCGGCGATGAAGCACATGTGCACACCTTCGAGCAGACGCTCGATATCGGGCAGCGTTTCCTCGGCGGCGGCGCGGCCGACCTCGGGACGCGAGCCGGCGCCCAGCCCTTGCGTGATCTCGGGGCCCAACTGGATGCGATGCTCGGCGACCGCATTGTTCAGCGCCTGCGCGTCCGTGTTGGCGACGAGGAAATCGACGCCCTCGATCTGCGCGGCGATCATGTTGGCGATCGCGTTACCGCCCGCCCCGCCGACGCCGATCACAATGATACGGGGGCGCAGTTCCTCGATCGCCGGCGGTCCGATATTGATGCTCATGACACTCTCCTGGCAAGCGCGGGCCTATAGACAAGATTGACGGCAGAGCCGAACCTTTTCCGACGGTTTGACTGAATGAAATCGGGTGAACTGATGCTGTAGGACCAACGCGCATGGCGCATCCGGCCGTTGGCCTCAGCATGCATGACGTCGGGCGACCCGTGTTTGAATCGGACCATATCAGAAACCGCCGCGATCAGAAATATTCGCGTAGAGCGCGCGCGACACGGCCTACCACGCCGATCCCGGCATAGCGCATCGTCGGCTGATAAGCGGGCGTGATCGACCGGATGTCGACCGGATCGGCGGCGGCATAGAGCACCAGTCCGGCTAGACTCGAGAAGCCTGGCTTGAAGTGCGTTTCCGGCAGACCGGACAACTGCGGCGCGCGGCCGATCCGCACCGGCTTGCCCAGCGCCGCCTGCGCATAGTCGGCCAGCCCGACCAGTTCCGCGCCGCCGCCGGTCAGCACCACCTGCTGCCCGCGCTGGCCGGCGAAGCCCAGGATCTTGAGCGCGCGGCTGATCTCCTCGGTCAATCGGGCCAGCTGCGCGGTGATCACCGCGATCAGTTCGGCGCGGGGGATGCGGTTGTGATCGTCGGCATGGCGCGCGATCGGGCCGGTGCCTTCCTCGCCCGGCGCATTGACCGGGATCATCTCGCGGTGATCCGCGGGGCTCGCGATAGCCGATCCGTTGACGCACTTCAGCCGCTCGGCCTGGACACGGCGAATGCCAAAGGCGGACGCAATCGCATCGGTGATGTCGCCAGATCCCATAGCGATCGAGACGAGGCCGATCAGCATGCCGCCGGCGTGGACACCAACGGTGGTAACCTCGGCGCCGACTTCGACCAGCGCGATGCCAAGCTCGCGCTCCTCGGGAGAGAGGCAGGCTTGGCCCACCGCGACGGGCGAGGCGATCACGCCCTCGACCTCAAGGTGCGCGTTCTGCACCGCCTCGGTCAGGTTGCGCACCGGCGCGCCGTCGGCCAGCGTCACCGCGATCTCCACGCCTAGCCGCTCGGCATGCAGACCGATCGGGTTGGCGACGCCATGCGCCCCATCGAGCGTGTAATGCGCGGGCATCGCGTGCAGCACCATGCGGCCATCGGGATGCAGCTTGTGCCGGGCGGTATAGAGGACGTGGTCGACATCGTCCTTCTCGATCCGGCGCCCGCCGATCTCGACTTCGGCCGGCTCGACCTTGCTGGCAAGCCCGGCGCCGGAGCAGCCGATCCAGACGCTGGAGACGCTGGTGTCGGCCATCTTCTCGGCCCGTTCGATCGCGTCACGCACCGCATAGGTCGCGGCGGCCATGTCGGTGACATAGCCGCGCTTGATCCCCTTTGCCGCGCGGTGGGCGGAGCCGAGCACGACGATCTCGCCCTTGTCCGACAGTCCGGCGATCATCGCCGAGATGCGGAAAGAACCGATGTCGACGGCACTGAACAACCTGCCGATGCGGGGCTGTGGCATCACTCGGGATCCTTGCTGGCGGTGGACTTGGCGACCTTGGCCGCAGCGGCTTCTTCCTGGGCGAGGCCGGGGACGCGCAGGTAGATGCGGTCGCCCGATCGCATGTCGAACGCGGTGACCCGGCCGCCGAGCATCCGGCTGGTGCCGTCGAGCCGGGCGAACGTGACCAGCGCGCGGGCGGCCGCCTCGGCCCCTTCGGGCAATGCCAGCACCTGGCCGGTGCGGAAGGTCAGGTTCCAGCGGCGATTGCCGATCCATTCGGCCTCGCGCAGTTGCGGACGCAGCGCAGGCGCGGCGGCGAGCAGCCGTTCCAGATCGACGCTGCGCTGGGCGGCGCCGGGACCGGAGACGATCAGCATCCTGCCGACCCGCGCCAGGGCGATCGGTTCCAGTTCGCGTCCTTCATCGTCGATCAGCATCAGCCGGCCGCCGGGCTTGCGCAGCACCGCGTGCGGCGTCCGTTCGACGATGTCGACCACGAGGCCGTCGGGCAACTGGCGGGATACGCGCGCGTCCTTGACCCAGGGCAGGGCGAGCAGTTCCTGCCGCACCGCGCCGAGATCGACCAGCGGCATCGCCTGATCACGCTGCGACAGCACGCGTTCGTAGACGCGCATCTCATTCATGTGCCGCACGCCGCGCACGTCCACCCGGCGCACCTCGAAGCCGGCGTCGGCGGCGATGCGGGCGAAGCGACCGCTGGCGAGCTGCGGCAGGCCGGCGGCGATCGCGACGATCACCGCCAGCGCCAGCGCGCCCAGCAGGATCAGCGTCAGGAACACCCGCTGCAGCTGATGCTCGCTCAGCGGGATCCAGCCGAACAGGCGATCGAACCGCCCCCCGTGCGACCGCCCTGCCACGGGCGATGCCTTGCGCCGGCTGTCCTTGGCCGGCTTGCGGCCGGCATCCTTGGCCGGCGTGTTCGGCTTGCGGCGGATGGTGGCGGCGCTCATGGCGTGCCCGATCCGTCGCCGGCCCGTGCGGAGGCATCGGCCAGCGCCTCTGCGACGATCGTCTCGACCAGGTCGGCATACGTCATGCCTATGTGCTTGGCCTGTTCGGGCACCAGGCTGAGCGGAGTCATGCCGGGCTGGGTGTTCACTTCCAGCAGGAACAGGCCCTCCACTCCTTGCGTGTCGTCCCAGCGGAAGTCGGACCGGCTGGTGCCGCGGCAGCCGAGCAGACGATGCGCCGTCAGAGCGATCTCGCGGCAGGCCTGCGTGATCGCATCGGGGATCTCGGCCGGGCAGACATGTTCGGTCATACCATCGGTGTACTTGGCGTCGAAGTCGTAGAACTCGGACTTCGGCTTGAGCTCGGTGACCATCAGCGCCTTGTCGCCCAGCACCGCGGTTGTGAGCTCGCGCCCGCGGATGAACGGTTCGGCGAGCAGACGATCGAAATCGCGCCATGGCCCGACGGCATCGCGCGCGATGGGGTTGCCGTAATTGCTGTCGTCCGCGACGATCGCGACGCCGACCGACGACCCTTCGTTGACCGGCTTCAGCACATAGGGCCGCGGCAGGGGGTCCCGCTCGAACAGTTCGGAGCAGGCGACGATCCGGCCACCGGGCATCGGCACGCCGAGCGGGACCAGCGCCTGCTTGGTCAGCTCCTTGTCGATGGCGATCACCGATGTGGCGAGGCCCGAGTGCGTATAGGTGAGCCCCATCAGGTCCATCATGCCCTGGACGGTGCCGTCCTCCCCCGGCGTGCCGTGCAGCGCGTTGAACACCACGTCCGGCGCGGCTTCCGCCAGCCGTGCGGCGACATCGCGGTCCATGTCTATGCGGGTGACGCGGTGGCCACGCGATTCGAGCGCATCGGCGACGCCGGCGCCACTGGTCAGCGACACCGCCCGTTCGGACGACCAGCCGCCCATCAGCACCGCGACATGGAGCGGGTTCAATTTCGTCATGGCCGTCCCACTCGCTGAATTTCCCATTCAAGGTCCACCCCTTGCGTGTCGCGCACCCGCGCCCGCACGTCTTCCCCCAATGCCTCGATTTCGGTGCTTGTCGCCTCACCGGTGTTGATCAGGAAGTTGGTATGCTTCTCGCTCACCTGCGCGCCGCCATGCGTCAGGCCGCGGCAGCCGGCCGCATCGACCAGCGCCCAGGCCTTGTGCCCATCAGGATTCTTGAACGTCGATCCGCCGGTCTTGGACCGCAGCGGCTGCGAGGCTTCGCGCGCGGCGGCGATGCGGTCCATCTCCGCCTGGATCGCGGCCGGATCGCCCGCGCTGCCGAAGAACGTTGCGGCCACCACGATCGCACCCTCGGGCAGGGTGCTGTGGCGATAGCTGTAGCCAAGCTCCCACGCCAGCAGGGTGCGCCGGGTCCCGTCGCGAAAGACGACATCGGCGCTGACCAGCGCATCGCGGACTTCGCGGCCGTAGGCGCCGGCATTCATGCGGACCGCGCCGCCGACCGTGCCGGGGATGCCGCGCAGGAACTCCAGCCCCGCGATCCCGGCATCGCGGGCGGCGGACGAAACCGCGATGCCGGGGGTGCCGGCGCCCGCGGTCAGATAATGGTCCGCCGCGCGGTCGGCGCTGGCGGCGGCGCGCGCGAATGCCTTGCCCAGCCGCACGACCACACCGGGCACGCCGCCATCGCGGATGATCAGGTTGGAGCCGAGCCCTAGCGCCATGACCGGCACCGCCGGATCGAGCGCGGCGAGGAACTGCGCCAGATCATCGGCATCGCGCGGTTCGAACAGCCAGTCGGCCGGACCGCCCGCCTTGAACCAGACCAGCGGCGCGAGCGGCGCGTGCTGCGTCAGCCGCCCGGCGACCGGCGGCATGATGAGGGGGGGCGCGGCCATCGCGTTCATGCCGCAACCCGCCGCTGCGCGACCGCATCGGCGAGGCCCGCGGCCCACTTGGTGATATCGCCCGCGCCCAGGCAGACGACCATGTCACCGTCCTGCAGCGTCTCGGCCAGCGTCTGTGCCAGCGCATCCGCCCCCGCGGTGACTTGCGCGGCGCGGTGCCCGCGGGCCTTCAACCCGGCGACCAGTGCGGCGGCATCGACCCCCGGCAAGGGCGCCTCGCCCGCCGGGTAGACCGGCGCGACATGGACCACGTCGGCATCGTTGAACGCGGTCTGGAAGTCATCCATCAGGTCGCGCAGGCGAGTGAAGCGATGCGGCTGCACCACCGCGATGACGCGCGCCTGCGCGCCCTCGCGCGCGGCGGCGAGCACGGCGCGGATCTCGACCGGGTGATGACCGTAATCGTCGATGATCGTGGCCCCGGCGACCTCCCCCACCTTGGTGAAGCGACGCTTGACCCCACCGAAACCGGCAAAGCCGCTGCGCACCAGATCATCCGCGCAGCCTAGCTCGACCGCGACCGCGATCGCGGCGAGCGCGTTCTGCACGTTGTGGCGGCCGGGCATTGGCAGTTCGATGCCGTCGATCCGGCGGAACGAGCCGTCGCGCTGGCGGATCGCCACGTCGAAGCGATTGCCGCCGGGGATCGGCGTCACCCGGTCACCGCGCACGTCAGCCTGCGCGCTGAAGCCGTATGTGATGACGCGCCGGTCGCGCACCTTGCCGATCACCGCCTGCACCTCGGGATGATCGATGCACAGCACCGCGGCGCCGTAGAACGGCACATTCTCGATGAATTCGACGAAGGCGTCCTTGACCCGGTCGAAGCTGCCGTAATGCTCCAGATGCTCGGGATCGATGTTGGTGACCACTGCGATCGTGCCGTCGAGCCGCAGGAAGCTGCCGTCGCTCTCGTCCGCCTCCACCACCATCCACTCGCTGGCGCCGAGCCGCGCGTTGGAGCCGTAGGAGTTGATGATGCCGCCGTTGATCACCGTCGGATCGACGCCGCCGGCATCGAGCAGGCAGGCGATCATCGATGTCGTGGTGGTCTTGCCGTGCGTGCCGGCCACCGCGACTGTGCTTTTCAGCCGCATCAGTTCGGCCAGCATCTCGGCGCGGCGCACCACCGGAATGCGCGCCTCTAGCGCGGCGGCGACTTCCGGATTGTCACGCCGCACCGCGGTGGAGGTGACGACGACAGCACAGTCGGCGACGTTTTCGGCCGCATGACCGATCATCACCGCGATCCCGCGCTGGCGCAGACCCTCGATCACATAGCCTTCGGCGATGTCCGATCCCTGCACCTTGTAGCCGAGGTTGTGCATCACCTCGGCGATGCCCGACATGCCGATGCCGCCGATGCCGACGAAATGGACGGTGCCGATGTCGGTCGCGACGCCCCTCATGAATCGGCTCCCACCGGCGTGCGCGCGGAGGCCGGAGCGGCCGCGCCGGCCTGGGGAAGGGCGGTGCCCTTGACGCGGATTACATCCATCAGCGGCGCGCCGCCGAAACCTTCGACCAGGTCGGCCAGGTCCTTCACCGCATCGGGATAGCCGCAGTTCCAGGCGGCATGCGCGACTTCGGCCAGCATCTCGGGCGTTTCCGCCAGCGCAGCGATCTGGCGGGCGAGTTCCGGCGGCGTGAACTGCGGCTGCGGGATCGCCCGCGCGCCACCGGCCGCGACGATCTCTCGCGCATTGGCGGTCTGGTGATCGTCAGTCGCGATCGGCAGCGGCACCAGGATCGCCGGCCGACCCACATCGGTCAGTTCGGCGATGGTCGAGGCACCGGCGCGCCCGATGAACAGGTGCACGCCAGCCAGCCGCGCGGCCATGTCCTCGAAATAAGTCGCCAGATCGGCGGTGATGCCGTGCGTAGCATAGGCGCTGCGCACCGTCTCGATGTCCTCCGGCCGGCACTGCTGCGTCACGTGCAGGCGCGACCGCAGGCCTTCGGGCAGCAGCGCGAGACCGGCGGGCACTACCTGGGACAATACGCGCGCGCCCTGGCTGCCGCCGGTGACCAGCAGGCGTAACGGATCGCTCGGTCCGAACGGCGGGAAGGGGCGGTCGCGCAGCGCGAGCACTTCGGCCCGCACCGGGTTGCCAACCAGCGTGACCTTGCCCGCCAGATCGTCCGATAGGCGATCGACATGCGCAAAAGCGGTGGCGACCGCATCGACACGCGCGGCGAAGACGCGGTTCACGCGGCCGAGCACAGCATTCTGTTCATGCAGCACGCGCGGCGTGCGCGCGGATCCGGCGGCAAGCAGCGTCGGGAACGCCGGATAGCCACCGAAGCCGACGACGGCCGACGGTCGAAAGCTGCCGATCACGCCGCGCGCCATCTTGCGCCCGCGCAGGATGCCGCGCAGGCCGCGCAGCCAGCCGGCCGGCTCGCCCAGCACCAGCCGTCCCGGCGGAAGCACATGCGTGGTCAGCGTCCTGGATCGCCCGGGGATCGCGGCGCCGCGCACGTCGGTGATCAGCGCGACCTTGTGGCCGCGCGCGTCGAGCTCGGTCGCCAGCGCAAAGGCGGGGATCAGATGGCCGCCGGTGCCGCCCGCGGCCAGCAGGTAATGGCGCGTCACGCTCATCTGCCGGGCTTCTTCCACTCGACCCCGTCACGCCGGGTTTCCCGCCGGGACGTGTCACGCTTGGGCAGCAGACCCTCGCGGCTGAGGAACGGATTGCGCCGGGTAATCGCCAGCAGCAGCCCGAACGTCAGGCACATCGCGATCGTCGACGATCCGCCATAGGAGATCAGCGGCAGCGGCAGACCCTTGGAGGGAAACAGCTGCAGGTTGACGAGGATGTTGATGAACGCCTGCGCACAGATCTGCGTCGTCAAACCGGCGCCGGCAAGCACGGTGAACAGATCCTCCTCCTCCACCAGCTGCATCAGCACGCGCGCGGCGATGGCAAAGTAAATGAGCACGATCGCGCCGCAGACCAGCAGCCCGAACTCCTCACCGATGACCGAAAAGATATAGTCGGTATGCGCTTCTGGCAGCGACAGCTTGCGCATGCCCAGCCACAGCCCGCTGCCGGTCCAGCCGCCGGAAAGCAGCGTCCGCTTGGCCAGATCGACCTGATCGAACGCGGTGCCGCCGCCCAGGAAAGCATCGATCCGATGCCGCGCGTTGTCATAGAGCATGTACGTCGCCGCCATGCCCGCAAGGCCGGCCGCGCCGACGATGGCGAACCGCTTCACCGACAGGCCCGACAGCAGCACCAGCACGAACCACACCGCGACGAACATGATGGTCGAGCCGAAGTCGGGCTCCGCCATCAGCAACGCGGCGACGACCAGAAAGCCCGCCAGGCTGATGCGGATCACCGGCAGGTTGGGATCCCGCGCGCGCCAGCTCATCACCCAGGCCATGGTGATGGTGAAGCCCGGCATCATGAACGCCGACGGCTGGATCGAGATGCCGAGGTTCAGCCAGCGCCGCGCACCGTTGATCTGGCCGCCGACGAACGGCACCAGCATCAGCCCGACCAGCATGACCGCAGCCAGCAGGATGCCGGTCCGCCGCGCCGCCTCTTTCGACAAAGTCGAGGTGCCGAGCAGCGTCAGCAGCCCGGCGGTGGCGAAAACCAGGTGCAGCTTGAAGAAATGCAGGTCGTCCACCGTCTGGTGCGCCAGCGACAGCCGGCGGGCGCTGGCGGGGGAGGCGGCGGCGACCGCGGCGGCACCGACAGCGAGCAGCACGACCACGAGCAGCAGCAGCCAGCGGTCGATCTCACGCCACCAGACGCCGATTTCGGCCTGCCAGCCGCGCCTGTTCACCGGTGTACGGCCGCTTGATGCGGTGGCTGCGGGACGGAACAGGGCCGGACGAGCTGGGGCCGGGCCAAATCCAGGTTGCGTCGCCATCAGCAGCATCCTTCCGGTCGAACGCCCGGTTCAAGGGCGGCTGCGTCGAGATAACAGTCGACGATGCGGCGGAACGCATCGCCGCGCGCCTCGTAATCGCGGAACTGGTCGAAACTGGCGCAAGCGGGTGAGAGCATCACGACATCGCCCGGCTGCGCGGCCGCCATAGCCTGCCGGATGGCTTCGGCCATCATCTCGCTGCGGTGCACGGTCAGGCCCGCTTCGGTCAGCAGGTCGGCGAACAGCGGCCCGGCTTCGCCGATGGTATAGGCGGCAGCGACATTGCCGAACTGCGCGGCGCATTCGTCCAGCGTCTCACCCTTGGGCAGACCGCCGAGGATCCAGTGGATACGCGGGGCGCCATCCGTGGCCGGGGGAAAGGCGGCGAGGGCGGGCGCGGTGCTGGCCGGGTTGGTCGCCTTGCTGTCATTGACGAACAGGACGCCGTCCGCCTCGGCGACACGCTCCATGCGGTGCGGCAGGCCGCGGAAGCTGGCGAGGCCGGCGGCGATCGCGGCGTCGTCCAGCCCGAGCGCGCGGACGGTGGCGACGGCGGCGGCGGCGTTGGCGCGGTTGTGCGGGCCTTGCAGCGAGGGCCAGTCGGCCTGATCGCCCGGCAACGCGACGGCATCGATATCCTGCACGGTGACACCATCGGGCGCGGCGGCGAGGACCGCGTGTTCCATGGCGGCGGCCCGATCGACGATGGCAACGCGCGCGCCGGCCTGCCCCTGCATCGCAAACAGCCGTGCCTTTGATGCGGCATAGCCGGCAAAATCAGGATAGCGGTCGAGGTGATCGGGGGTGATGTTGAGCAGCACCGCGACATCGCAGTCGAGGCTTCGCGTCAGGTCGATCTGGTAGCTCGACAGTTCCAGCACATAGACGCCACCTGCGGGCAACGGCGCTTCGCTCAGTACCGGCACGCCGATGTTGCCGCCCATGCGCGCAGGCACGCCGGCCTGCGTCAGGATGTGCGTGACCAGCGCGGTGGTGGTCGACTTGCCGTTAGTGCCGGTGATGCCGACCACGCGGTGCGGCGGCAGGTGCGCGCGGGCCTGCGCGAACAGTTCGATATCGCCGATCACCGGCACGCCTGCCGCCGCCGCCAAGTCGGCGATCGGATGACGATTGAGGGGGACGCCGGGGGAGACGACGATGGCATCGAACCCGGCAAGGTCGATCGTCAGCAGATCGGCCAGCGTCACCCGGCCTTCCAGCGTGGCGCGCGGTTCCTCTCGCGCGTCCCACGCGGTGACGTCCGCCCCGCTCGCCAGCAGCGCCTCGACCGCGGCCAGCCCCGAGCGGGCGAGGCCGAGCACCGCGAAGCGTCTGCCGGCAAAGACGGAAGAGGCGATCACCGCAGCTTCAGCGTCGACAGGCCGATCAGCGCGAGCACGATCGAGATGATCCAGAACCGGATGACGACCGTGGGCTCGGCCCAGCCCATCTGTTCGAAGTGATGGTGGATCGGCGCCATGCGGAACACGCGGCGGCCGGTGCGCTTGAAGAAGAACACCTGGATGATGACCGATGCGGCTTCCAGCACGAACAGCCCGCCAACTATGGCCAGCACGATCTCGTGATGCGCGGCGACCGCGATCGCCCCCAATGCGCCGCCGAGCGCGAGGCTGCCGGTATCGCCCATGAACACCGCGGCAGGCGGCGCGTTGAACCACAGGAAGGCAAGCCCCGCACCCATGATGCCCGCACAGACGATGGCCAGTTCGCCCGCGCCAGGCACATGCGGGATGCCCAGATAGTGCGAGAAGTCATAGCGGCCGGCGAGATAGGCGATGATCGCGAACGTGCCCGCGGCGATGATCACTGGCATCGTCGCAAGGCCATCCAGCCCATCAGTCAGGTTCACCGCGTTGCCCGCGCCGACGATCACGACAGCGGCAAAGACATAGTACAGCGGACCGAGCGGGATGTACCGCTCGGCGGTGAACGGGATGTAGACGTTGGTGTTGATCCGGCTGACGATGATGTAGGCGGCGATCCCGGCGACGACGAATTCGAGCAGCAGGCGGATGCGGCCCGGAACGCCCTTGTGGCTGTTCTTCGTCACCTTGTCGAAATCGTCGAGGAAGCCGATCACGCCGAAGCCGACCGTCACCAGCAGCACCGCCCAGACGAAGGGATTGGTGATGTCCATCCACACCATTGAGGCGAAGCTCGTGGCGATCAGGATCATCAGCCCGCCCATCGTCGGTGTGCCGCGCTTGGCGAGGTGAGTCTGAGGCCCGTCGGCGCGGATCGGCTGGCCCTTGCCCTGGCGCACGCGCAGCATGTTGATGAAGCGCGGCCCGATGACCAGGCCGATCATCAGCGCGGTCATCAACGCCGCACCGGCGCGGAACGTCTGGTATCGTACCAGGTTCGCCAGCCCGGCGAAGTGTAGCCAGTCGGCGATCTGGTAAAGCATGGTCCTAGCGTTTCGCGCCTTCGTTGACGAGATGATCGACGAGCGCACCGAGACCGATCGAATTCGAACCCTTCACCAGGATCACGTCGCCGCTTTCCGGGCCAAAGGCATCGAGCATCGCGATGGCCTCGCGCGCGGTGGCGCAATGGCCGAACGCGATCGTCCTGCCAAGGCTTGCCTGCACCTGTTTGCCCAGTTCATCGGTTTCCAGGGCACGGGCCAGCGCAGCCATCTCCGGTCCGACCAGCAGCGCGTAGTCGACCCGGGCATCGATGATCGGCCGGGTCAGCGCCGCGTGGAAGCCGGGGGCATGCTCGCCCAGTTCCTTCATCGCGCCCAGCACCGCGATCCGCCGACGCGCCTGGGTCGCGCCCAGTTGCTGCAAGGTCGCGCGCATCGATGCGGGATTGGCGTTGTAGCTTTCATCGATCAGCAGCGCGGTGCCGCCGCTGACGGCGATCTCCGTGCGCGCGCCGCGCCCCGGCATGCCGGTCAGCTCGGCGAGCGCAAGGCCGGCCGCCCCAAGGTCGCCACCAGCCGCGCGAACCGCCGCCATTACCGCCAGCGAGTTCGTCACCCAATGCTCGCCCGGCGCACCGACGGTGTAGCACAGCCGCCGATCGCCCATGTCGATCGTCACCAGTGAACCGCCGCCCGCCGCAGGGATCGCATCGAGCAGGCGGACGTCGGCGGTGGCCGCGCTGCCGAACGTCACCACTTCGGCGCCGCATTCGCGGGCCCTGGCGACCAGCGCTGCGCAATGGCGGCTGTCGGCGGGGATCACCGCGACGCCGCCGGGCAGCAGACCTTCGAAGATCTCAGCCTTGGCATCGGCGATCGCCTCTTCGGTGCCGAGATTCTCGATATGCGCCGGTGCGATCGTGGTGATGACGGCGATGTGCGGATGTACCTGCCGCGTCAGCCCGGCGATCTCGCCCGCATGGTTCATCCCCATCTCGAACACGCCATAGGCGCTGCGCGCGGGCATCCGCGCGAGGCTCAGCGGTACGCCGACATGATTGTTGTAGCTCTTGACCGAACGATGCGCGCCCGCACCGGAGTACGATCCCCGACCCGAGCGGTCGAGCGCGGCGAACAGCGCTTCCTTGACGCCGGTCTTGCCGACCGATCCGGTCACGCCGATCACCGTCGCATTGCTGCGCGCACGTGATGCGGCGGCCAGCGCCTCGAGCGCGCGCGTCGTATCGGCCACCAGGATGTGCGGCCCGTCGACCGGCCCGGCGGCCACCACNCCGATCTCGCGCAGCTTGCCGCCGCCGCCCGCCAGGATCATCGATCGGATCGCGGCAGGCGATTCGCCCCGTGGATTGTCGTCGGTCACGATGGCGACGTCCGCCTGTTGCGCCGCGATCGCGCCCATGGCCGCGCGCTTGCCCTGATCGCGATCGCCGCCCGCGCCGAACACCAGCACCAGCTTGCCCGTGCAGTGCGGCCGCAGCGCCGCGATCGCCGCCTCCAGCGCATCGGGCGTGTGCGCGTAATCGACATAGATCGGCGATCCCGCCGGCGTGATCGCCGCGCGTTCCAGCCGCCCGCGCACCGGCTGCAACCGCGCCAGCGCATCGAAGGTGCGCGCCGGATCGCCGTCGGTCGCCAGCACCAGCCCGGCCGCGACAAGCGCGTTCGCCGCCTGATAGGCGCCGATCAGCGGCAACGTCAGCCGGCGGGTGGTGCCTTCGTAGGCGACCTCGATCATCTGGCCAAGCTGCCCGGCGGTGCGCGATACCAGCCGCAGCGTCTTGCCCGCCTTGCCCACGGTGAACAGTGTCAGCCCGCGCGCGGTGGCATGTGCGATCGCGCGGGCGGACCAGTCGGCATCGTCCGCCCAGATCACCGCGGTCCCATCGTCGGCGACGACCTCGTCGAACAGGCGCATCTTGGCGGCGAAGTACGCGTCCATGTCGGCGTGGTAGTCGAGATGGTCGCGGCTGAGGTTGGTGAAGGCGCCCGCCGCCACGCGCAGCCCCTCGTTGCGGAACTGCGAGAGGCCATGGCTCGACGCCTCATAGGCGACATGCGTGACGCCTTCGCGGGCGAGGCCGGAGAGGTTGGCGAGGAAGGTGACGATGTCGGGCGTGGTCAGCCCGGTGGACACGGTTTCGTCCGGCGTTGTCACGCCCAGCGTGCCGATCGAGGCGGCACGGATGCCGCTCATCCGCCAGAGCTGGCGGGTGAGTTCGACCGTCGATGTCTTGCCGTTGGTCCCGGTCACCGCAACGACCGTCTCGGGCACCGGGGTGAAGAACCGCGCGGCGAGCGCGGCAAAGGCGCGGCGCGGCTCCGCATCGGCAATGTGGATCGCGCCTTCGACGTGTGCCTCCGGCCGCGCGACGATGGCTGCGGCACCGGCGGCGATGGCGGCGGCGATGAAGTCTTCGCCATTGAAGCGGCTGCCGGGGAAGGCGCCGAAGACGGTGCCGGGCGCGACCTTGCGATGATCGATGGCGAAACCTGTCACCAGCGGATCGCCGCTGTCCGTGGCGATCGTCCGCCCCGCATCCTGCGCCAGCGCGGAAAGCTTCATTCGACCGCCTTTCCGGGGATCAGCGGCTTGACGTCGGTGAGGTCGATATCGCGCGCTGCATCGGGCATCACGCCCAGCATCGGGCCGATGCGGGGAACGACGCGCGCCACCACCGGGGCGGCGTTCCAGGCGGCGGTACGCTGGCCCGATGTCGCCTGCGTGCCCTGCGGCTCGTCCAGCGTGATGATCACGACATAGCGTGGGTTGTCCATGGGGAACGCCGAGGCGAACGTCGCGATCAGCGAGTTCTTCTTGTACGCGCCGCCGCCTTCGCCGGGCTTTTCCGCCGATCCGGTCTTGCCGCCGACGCGGAAGCCCGGAGCATCGGCCTTGCGGCCCGTGCCATAGACCACGATCATGCGCAGCAGCTGCCGCATCCGCGCGCTGGTGGCGGGGGTGAACACCTGTCGGCCGGCGGGCGCCGCTCCGGGTGCCAGCTTGTGCAGCGTCGCCGGGCGCCAGACGCCGCCGTTGACCAGCGCCGCATAGGCCGAGGCCAGGTGCAGCGGAGTGACGGCGAGGCCATGGCCGAACGAGACCGTCATCGTCGTCAGCCGCGGCCAGACGCCCGAATGCCAGATCGGAAAGCCGCGTGCCGGCAGCTCGATCAGCGGGCGTGCGTTGAAGCCCAGCGATTCCATCGTCTTCTTCAGCCGGACACCGCCCATCTCGTCGCCGATTTCGGCGGTGACGACGTTGGACGAATGGATCAGTGCCTCGGCGACGTTGAGCGATGCACCCATGTTGTGGCTGTCATGGATGGTGAAGCGGCCGATGTGGAGCGGCGCGGCGTTGTAGCGGTGGGCGAGGTTGGTGATCACGCCGGCGTCCATCGCCGCCGCGACAGTGATCGGCTTGAACGCGCTGCCCAGCTCGAACACCTCGTTAGTCGCGCGGTTGAAGATGTCGGGCACCGCGCGCGCATCGATGAAGTTGGGATTGAACGACGGTAGCGAGGCGAGTGCCAGCACCTCTCCGGTTTCGGCATCCAGGATGATCCCCGCGCCACCCTTGGCCGCAGAGTCGGTGATGCCGCGGTTGAGTTCGTCTTCGAGCGCACCCTGCACGCGCGCGTCGATCGACAGGACCGACGGCGTGCCGCGCATCGCCGGATCGGTGAGATGCGCCTGCATCACCTGCTCCATGCCGATCTTGCCGGCACCGTGCGCATCGACGAAGCCGAGCACGTGCGCGCCCATCGAACCTTGCGGGTAATAGCGCTCTGTCTCGCGCGGGGCCTCCAGCGCGGGCTCGCCTAGTTCGGCGACGCGGTTGACCTCTTCGGGCAGCAGGCGGCGGCGCAGGTAGCCGGGCTTGTTGCTCGACAGCCGGCGCACCAGCTCGGCCTCATCCAGATCGGGGAAGATCGCCACCAGCGCGGCGGCGACTTCCTGCGGCGTCTTCACCAGCGCGCTGCCGCCGCCCTGCATCACCTTGGGATCGAACCACAGCGAATAGGCCTTGATCTCACGCGCGAGCGGTACGCCGTTGCGATCGACGATCTCGCCGCGCTTGGGCACCATCGTCTGATCGAACGCATATGTGCTTTCCTGCGCATCGAACGCGCCGAGATAGCCGATGCGCGTCAATGCCGCAATCGCCAGCAGCGCGAACAGCACCAGCATCCAGATCGCCCGCCACTTTGCCGTGACCAGCGAATGCTCGCGCACATCGGCCAGCTGGCGCCGGCCGGAAAGCATCGCCGGTTGCATCGCGATGGTGGTCATTCGCGCAACTCCCGCGCGCTACGGCTTGGGGCGGGGCGAGCGTCGGCAAGGCGCGCGGGCCGCACCGGCTTGGCTGCGGCCACGGCGGTCTTGCCGGCATGCGGCCTGGGTGCGGCGGGCTTTGCCGTCGATGCGAGTGCGGTCGGCTTGGCCGGCAGCGCGCGCGGCTTGTCGGCCTTGGCGGTCCTGATCGGTCGCGATGCTTCCGCGTCCTGCTTGCTCTTGACCTGCTTGTTCGGAACCGCCTTGATCTTGTCCGCAGACGCCAGCGTCGCACTTTTCTTGATCGGCTTCGACGTCGCCGAAGCGTCCGCCAGCCTGGCGGTATCGGCCTTGCGATCCGGCTTGCTCTTGGTCGGGGCAGGCGCGGCATCGCTCTTGGCGGTCCTTATCGATCCTGTCGTCTTGGTGGGCTTGTCGCCATGCACTTCGTTATGATCGCTCAGCATCCGTGTTGCACTGCCGGCCGTGAGCGGTTTGTTGGCCAGCGATCCCAGCACCTTCGGCAGCGATCGGCCACCATCGACGGGTGCGTTGCCACTCTTCGTCGCCGAGATCGCGGCCGGGGTGGCGGGGATGTCCGCCTGCGCCATCAGGACGGGGGCCGACGTATCGGGAGCGATCGGCTTGCCGACCAGCGATGCCAGCTGCCGCTCGCCCTCGACGTACTGGGTCACCGCGGGCGCCTTGTAACCGAATTCGACCGAGTTGATCGCCGCGAGCTGCTGCTGGTTGGCGCGCGTCTGGAACTCCGTCTCCAGGCTCAGCTTCTCCTGGCGAACCTGCATGATCCGCCGCTCGGTCAGCTGGACCTGCGCCTTCACCGCGTTAACGCGGAACGTCAGCGCCAGCAGCAGCGCCACCGACACGGCAAAGACGATGGCCCAGACAATCGACTGAACTCGGTCGCGGGTCATGTTCATGCGGCCATGCTCCGGCGGGGCTGTGAGGTGGGACGGGCCGGCGCATCGGTGCGGACGGCGGTGCGCAGGGTCGCTGACCGGGCGCGGGGGTTGCGTGCGATCTCGGCTTCGCCCGGACGGACGGCGCGCGACACCGGCGCGAACGTCGGCGCATTCGCCGCCGGTAGATCTGGCATGTGGCGCGATCGCGCAGGGGTGCCCGCGGCGTCGCGGAGGAACTGCTTGACGATGCGGTCCTCAAGGCTGTGGAAGCTGACCACCGCCAGCCGTCCGCCGGCGCGCAGCAGCGTCTCGGCCGCCGCCAGACCTTCGGCCAGTTCGTCGAGTTCGCCGTTCACGTGGATGCGGATCGCCTGGAAGCTGCGCGTCGCCGGATCCTTGGGCGCGCCGGGGCGATGGCTCAGCGCCTTGCGCACGACCGCCGCCAATTGCCCCGTAGTCGTGAGCGGCCGTGCGGCGACGATCGCCCGCGCAACCCGGCGCGACTGCCGCTCCTCGCCATAGCGATAGAGGACGTCGGCGATCGCCGCCTCATCCGCTTCGTTGACGAAGTCGGCGGCGCTCGGGCCATCCTGCGCCATGCGCATGTCGAGCGGTCCGTCGCTGGCAAAGGCAAAGCCACGCGCCGCCTGGTCGAGCTGCATCGACGAGACGCCGATATCCATGACGATGCCATCCACCCGCGAAATCCCCGATGCATCGAGCGCGTCGGCCATCTCGGAAAAACGGCGCGCATGCAGCACGAGGCGAGGCGGCGTTTCGCCAAGCTCGGGCCAGCGGTCGGCATCACCGGTCGCCGCGGCGATGGCATCGGGATCGCGGTCGAATGCGTGGACCACCACACCGGCATCGAGCAGCCGGCGGGTATAGCCGCCGGCCCCGAACGTCGCGTCGATCACGATCTCGCCGGGAACGGGCGCAATGCCGGCGATTGCCTCGTCGATCAGGACGGAGATGTGCGGTGCGCCGCTCATGCCTTCTTCGCCTTGAGCGCTTCGGCCTGCATCTGCGCGCAGGCGGCCTGCGCGCCTTCGAAGCCGGCGCCCATCTTCATCATCTCTTCCGGGGCAAAGAGCGTGAAGAACGGACCGGCGGCCTGGAAGTAGAGCTGGTCGCTGACGCCGCACAGGTCAGCCAGGTGCGGCGGCAGCACGAAGCGGCCGCTGTCATCGAACGGGACTTCGGAAAAGCCGTAAAGCTGCATCGCGCGCAGATCGCGGTCGAACTCGCGTCCGGTCTGGCTGGCCTGCGTTTCTTCCCGGTCGATCTGTTCGGCAAAACCCTCGCTACGCGAAAGGCCGAAGCCGGTCAGGCAGGTCCAGCGGTCATGCTTGGCGAGGCAGAGCACCGGGCGGTTGCCGCTCGATTCGCGCACGGTCTTGCGGAACGCGGGGGGCAGCACGAACCGGCCTTTGTCGCGCTGAAGCGAAAAGCCCTGGCCGCTGTAACTGAACGGCTGAACCGCCATCCTTGCCCCATTCGAGTAGGGTTGCCCCGACATCGGGCATGAGCCGCCCCGCTTCGGTCCCGCATCGCTGCAGGCCCGGACCCCCGGAGAGGACAAACGCCACAAAACTCATCCCGATGGGAGCGATGTAACCCGGCTCACGGCGGGTGGAAAGGGCTTTATGCGGGAAATCACGGGACAACTCACGAACCATCCGGAAAGGAGGGTTTCAAAGCACCATCCCCTCTGGTGCTGGCGGCAAAAAGCCGCGTTATTGGTCCACGGTAGAGCTAATTCGCCAATCAAGGCAGGCACATCCGGCAGGCGCCAAGCTATCCCGACCCACCCGCTTCCGGAACATCCCGCGAACAGCAAACTAAACTTATGTAGCTGTACTTGATAAATGCGAATCGGCCGCGCTGGCGTGGAGCTCGCGCTTTGCCGTTCAGCGATTTGAGCGGGTAGTCGGGTTGCTGCTGGGGTCGGCACCAGGCACGACACCGATGTCGGCAAGAGGATCGGCTGCCGACTTCTGCTCACCCGCAGCAAGCGATGCGGAGACCGCGGCGGGGTTCTGGCGATCGGCCAGCCGCGCGCGGTTCATGATGATGTTCGCCAGGCCCACGATCATCAGCATTGCCAGCAGGCCGAACAGCCCGACCTGCAACCGGTGCGTGGCCCGCGCGCGCAGGTCCCGCGTGGTGGGTGTCCGCAGGCGTTGCGACGAACCCGAGGCCGGGTTCGAGACATCGGACACTGAGGGAGACTGTATGGTTAGAGCCATTCCCAACCTGTTTACCTCAATCGGCCAGCCAGGGGAAGACAGGCAGGCCCTTGGCCGTCAACCAGTCACGATTGTAGAGCGACGAGAGGTAGCGAAAGCCGGTGTCGCACAGGATCGTGGCGATGCGCACGTCGCGCTTGCCCGACGCGACAAGGGCCTGGCCGAGCCTGACCGCACCCGCGACATTGATCCCTGAAGACAGGCCCAGGCACAGGCCTTCTTCCGCGAGCAGGCGGCTGACCCATTCGATGCCCTCCACGTCGGAGATACGGAACTGGGTGTCGATCGGCGCGCCTTCGAGGTTGGCGGTGATCCGGCCCTGACCGATCCCTTCGGCCACCGAAGTGCCCTCGGCCTTGAGTTCGCCATGCGCATAGTATTCGTACAGTGCCGCGCCATGCGGATCGGCCAGTGCGATCGTCACGTTCTCGTCGAACGCCTTCAATCCCAGTCCGACGCCGGCGATCGTCCCGCCGGTGCCCGCCGCACAGACGAAGCCGTCGATGCGCTGGTCCATCTGCGCCCAGATCTCGGGCGCGGTGCCTTCGATATGGGCCTTGCGGTTGACGATGTTGTCGAACTGGTTAGCCCAGACCGCGCCCTCGGTTTCCTCCGCCAGCCGGCGCGACGTGTGGACGAAGTGGCCGGCGTTGGAGAACGGTGCGGCGGGTACCGTCACCAGCTTTGCGCCCAGCGCGCGCAGGGTGTCCATCTTCTCGCGCGATTGTGTTTCCGGCATGACGATGATCGTCTTGTAACCGAGCGCGTTGGCGACCAGCGCCAGGCCGATGCCGGTGTTGCCCGCGGTGCCTTCGACGATCGTGCCGCCTGGTTGCAGCAGGCCGTTCTCCTCGAAATCGCGGACGATCCACAGCGCTGCCCGGTCCTTGACCGAGGCGCCGGGATTGGCGAATTCGCACTTGCCCCAGATCTCGCACCCGGCCGCCTCGCTCGGCCCTTTGAGGAGGACGAGCGGGGTATTGCCGATGAGGTCGAGGGTCGAGGGCAGCGGAACGGGCGCGTGAACTGTCATTGCATGAAGAGGTAAGCCGGAGGGATTGCCGCCGCAAGCCGAACCGCGGCGGATCGATCCATCATCTGCCGGCGATCAGTCTTCCGAAGCGCTCAATCTTCCTGCGCAATCGTCACCTTCATGCCGGCGACGTCATCGGTGACCGGAACCTGGCAGGACAGACGCGAATATTCGTTGCGATGGTCGGAGCTGTCGAGCAGATCGTTTTCATCGTCGCTCATCTGCGGCAGCTTGCCGAAGAACTCCGGATCGATGTGGACATGGCAGGTGGCGCAGCTGCAGCAGCCGCCGCACAGCGCCAGCAATTCGTCGAACCCACTGTCGCGAATGACTTCCATCAGCGTGCGGCCGATCGCCGCCTCGACTTCGCTGGCTTCGCCCGACTGGTTGACGACGGTGATCTGCGGCATCTGCGAACTCCCAAATGATCTGTTATCGTAGCGTACAGCCGGCGCGCTAATTCGCGGTATGGTGTTTGGCAAGCGCGTTGGGCGTTGCAATTAGGGGCCATCGGCGGGCAAGGCCAGTGTCGCCGCGCATGCTTTTGCCGCATTCGCGATTCCGGCTGACGAGGACCGATGAAGCAGACCACACCGTGGCGTTGACCGCCGCTGCCATCCGCGAAGGGCTCGACTGGATCGCTGCCCGTGATCCGCGCATCGCGCAAGCGCTGGAAAACGCAGGCTATCCCGAGCCGCGCGTCTATGA
This sequence comes from Dryas drummondii, assembly GCA_003254865.1. Taxonomy (NCBI): domain Eukaryota; kingdom Viridiplantae; phylum Streptophyta; class Magnoliopsida; order Rosales; family Rosaceae; genus Dryas; species Dryas drummondii. Next base: position 44,984 of record QANW01000570.1, read on the forward strand.
GCGCGGATATGCGACGTTGCTGCGCACGATCATCGGCCAGCAGGTATCGGTCGCCTCGGCCGCGTCGGTCTGGGGCAAGCTGGAGGCGTTGCTCGGCCGCGGCATCCCGGCGGACGTGCTGATCGCCGCCGAATTCGATGCGCTGCGCGCCTGCGGCCTGTCGCGGCAGAAACAGGGCTATGCGCGATCGTTGTGCGAGTTGGTGGTCGGCGGCACGCTGGATCTGGGCGCCTTGCCGGCCGACGACGAGGCGGCGATCGCCGAGCTGGTACGGATCAAGGGGATCGGTCGCTGGTCGGCCGAGATCTACCTGCTCTTCGCGGAAGGGCGGCCGGATATCTGGCCGGCGGGCGATCTTGCGGTGCAGGCGGGCATGCACAAGCTGCTCGACCTTGATGCGCGTCCGAACGAGAAAGCCACTCGGGTGCTTGCGGAGCCATGGCGGCCGCATCGCGGCGCGGCGGCGATCTTCACCTGGCATTGTTACAACAATCCGGCGCTCTGACCACCGATGCCGGCAGTTTACGGATTGTCTGCCGCAAGAGCATGCGCGACGATCGCGTTGGCATGACCGTGGCCCACCCCGTGCTCGGTCTTGAGCATCGCCACCAGCTCCATATGCCTGGCCGGTCGATGGCGACGGACGATCTCCAGCCATTCGGCGATCGGCCGGCCGTACTTCTTCTCGATCGAGGGAAAGTAGGACGCGGGGCCTTTCACGGGTTCGTCGGTCATCGTCATCGCCCCTGCTGATTCGGCTTCGGCAAGGATGATCGTCGCCGCCGGAATCGACAAGGTGAGCGTCGGCTTGGCACCGCCCGCCGCCCGCCCTATCGCGCCTGCCATGCCAGCGCATGCCCTCGAAGCCCGGGATCTGTCCTGCCGCCGCGGTGACCGGCTGCTGTTCGCCGCGCTCGACCTGTGCCTGGATGCGGGGGAGGCGGTGCATCTGGTCGGCCCCAACGGTGTCGGCAAGACCAGCCTTCTGCGGATACTCGCCGGTCTGCTGCCACCCTCTCCGTACGGCGACAGCGGGCACCTGACCTGGCAGGGCACGGTGGGCCTGCTCGATGGCAGCGCGGCGCTCGATCCCGCGCTGTCTTTGGCGCGCGCACTCGCATTCTGGCGTGTGATCGATGGTGGCCCGATGCCGCTCGAACGCCTGGGGTTGGACGACCTGCTCGACGTGCCGGTGCGCTATCTGTCGACCGGCCAGACTCGGCGTGCGGGACTTGCGCGGCTGCTGGGGCAACGCGCGGAGCACTGGCTGCTGGACGAGCCGCTGAACGGTCTCGATGCCGAAGGCGCAAGCTTGCTGGAGGCGTTGATCGCCGAGCGGCGCAGCGCCGGCGGGGTCGTCATCGTCGCCTCGCACCAGCCGATCGCGCTGCCCGGTGGCCGTGTGATCGACCTCCGCGACTATCGGGCATGAGGGTGCTGTCGGCGTTGTTGCGGCGCGATCTTCGGCGGCTGGCCGGTGGTGCGCTGCTGCCGGTGCTGTTCTTCCTGGCGGTCGCGATGCTCTATCCGTTCGCGGTGGGGCCGGATGCGGCGTTGCTTGCGCGGACCGGTGGCGGGGTGATCTGGGTGGCGGCGTTGCTTGCGGCGATCCTGCCGCTCGATCGGCTGGTGGAGCCCGACGTCAAGCTGGGCATGTTCGACCAGTGGGCGCTGCGCGGCATCGCCGAGGAATGGGTGCTGGCGGTGCGGGTGATCGCGCACTGGCTGTCGTTCGCACCGCCACTGATGCTGGCGACATTGCCCGCCGCCGCCTTGCTCGGGCTGGACGGCGNGCCGCGCGCAATGGCGATCTGGTTAGTGCGCGCGAACAGCGCCGCCATCATCAGCGCGGTCTGTCCCGCCTTGTTGCGTGCGTCGACGTCGCATCCGGCCTTGAGCAGCCGTGCCGCGATTGCATCCTCGCCCTTGAACGCGACGCCCATCTGCGCGGTGTTGCCCTGGCTTAGGTCGGGCTTGCAGGCATCGGCCTTGTGCGCGAGCAGCAGGTTCACCGTGTCGAGATGGCCGTTGTATGCCGCCAGGATCAGCGGGGTGAAGCCGCGCGGATCATAGGCGTCGATGTCGGCACCGGACTGCAGCAGCGGCTCGATCATGTCGGTGCGGCCAAGCCGTGCCGCCTCGAACAGCAACTCCTGCCGCCGAGCCGGGGAGGGCGCTGCTGCCGTCACTGTCGTGGTGACAGGCGGCATCGATGCGGCGGGTGCGGCCGTCGCCGAAGCGAGCGCCAACAGCAGGGTAAGCATGATCGGAAACCTCAAACGATGACGGCGGGCAAGGACATCGGTCCTCACCCGCCGCCGGGGGAAGCACAGGGCCTTAGCGTGCAGCCATCTGCTCGCTGTGCGCGGTCCGGTATTCGGCCACTGCGCGGCTGACTTCGCCCATCGGCACATTAGTCGCCTTGGCCAGTCGCGCACCCAGATCGGCATCGGCCTGCGTGAAGTAGCTGACCATGATCGTCTTGGTCCGGGCCGAGGTGACGACGTTGAGATCGCCCGCCAGGTTCTTGACCAGGTCCGCCTTATCCGCCGGCTTCAGTGCACGGTAGAACTGGCCGGCCTGCCCGAAGTTGTTGGTCTTCTCGATCGCCTTGGCATCGACCATGCCGTCGACCTGATAGGTCGACTGGCGGTACTGTGGCGCGGTCGACTTCGCGGCGGTGACAGCCGGGAAGTAGTTGACGTCGGACGTCGTACCCGACCGGTCGAGAACGCCGTCCTGGTTGTTGTTGACCACCGGCACCCGCGGCGCGTTGATCGGCAGCTGCATCACGTTGGTGCCGACGCGGTAACGCTGGGTGTCGGAATAGCTGAACAGCCGCCCCTGCAGCATGCGATCGGGCGAAGCCTCGATCCCCGGCACCATGTTGGCCGGCGCGAAGGCGGACTGTTCGGTCGATTCAAAGAAGTTCTTCGGCACCTCGTTCAGCGTCATCTCGCCGATCTTGCGGAACGGCACGCCCAGCCACTCCTTGGTGTCGTCGAACGGATTGTAGTCCAGCCGGGCGAACTCGGCCGGGGTCATCGTCTGGACCATCAGATCCCACTTGGGGAAGTTGCCGTGGCCGATCTCGCCATAGAGATCGTCGGTCAGGTAGTTCGAGCTGGCGGTCGCGACCTGCGCGCCGTTGAGGTTGCGCACGCCCTGCCGGCTGATCCAGCGGAACTTGGCAAAGATCGTCTCGCCCTTAGCGTTGACCAGCTTGAACGCGTGCACGCCGTTGCCGTCCATCGTGCGGTACGATGCCGGGGTGCCAAGGTTCGAATAGACATGCACCAGCATGTTGGTCGCTTCAGGCGTGGCGGAGAAGAAATCGAAGAAGCGGTTGGGATCCTGCTTGTTCGTGACCGGGCTGGGCTTGAGCGAGTGAATCATGTCGGGGAACTGGATCGCATCCCGGATGAAGAAGATCGGCAGGTTGTTGCCGACCAGATCCCAGTTGCCCTGATCGGTATAGAACTTGGTCGCAAAGCCGCGCGGATCGCGCATGCCCTCGGGGCTGCCCGAAGGATGGATGACGGTGGAAAAGCGGACGAACACCGGCGTCTGCTTGCCCGACTGGAACAGCGATGCCTTGGTGATGTCGCTGATATCGGCGGTGGCGGTGAACACGCCGGCAGCGCCGGTGCCGCGCGCATGGACTACCCGCTCAGGAATCCGCTCACGGTCGAACCGCGCCAGCTTCTCGAGCAGCGTGCTATCCTCGAGCAGGACGGGGCCGGTATCCCCGGTGGTCTTCGAGTGGCGGTTCTCACCGATCGGCGCGCCGTTGTCGCGCGTCATCTGCGGCATGCCCGCGCTGCCTGCGTCACCCTTGGCCGGGACCGTCCCGGCGACACCGGCCTGCGCGAGCGGCGGCTTGCTGGCAGTGACCGACGCGGCGGCGGTGGTCATGCGGGTTTCCGCCTGGGTAGCGGTGGGGTCCATGGTCTGGGCGACCGCAGGCGCAGCCATCGCGCCGGAGAGCATTGAGGCGGCGAGCAGAGTCGCCATGGTGGTGCGGGTCATCGAATGTCTTCCCTGTCGTATCTGACCATCATCCGGAGCGATCCGGATCGACGGCGTTAAGGCGTGATGAACGCCCGTAGACCGGCCGGGTTGCGCGACGAACCGAGTTCTGGGGAAGACTGTGATCGGGCTTTGCGATCGTAAGGCGCAAAGCCCGGTGAAATAACGATTAAACGAGAGACGATGAAAGCCGCTCAGTACGGCGGCTTGTGCAGGCCCCGCGTGCTTTCGGTGAAGATCTCGCAGCCGGTCTCGGTGATGCCGATCGAATGCTCGAACTGCGCCGAAAGCGAACGGTCGCGAGTGACCGCCGTCCAGCCATCGTCGAGCAGCTTCACCGGCGGGCGGCCGAGGTTGATCATCGGCTCGATGGTGAAGAACATGCCGGGGCGAAGCTCCGGCCCGGTGCCTGCCCGCGCCGCATGGACAACCTCTGGCGCATCATGAAACAGGCGACCGACGCCATGGCCGCAGAACTCGCGCACCACGCCATAGCGCTGGCCTTCTGCATGGCGCTGGATTGCCGCGCCGATATCGCCCAGCCGGTTGCCAGGCCGCGCCTGCTCGATCCCCAGCATCAGGCACTCATACGTCACGTCGACCAGTCGGCGCGCCTTCAACGGCACGTCGCCGACCAGGTACATGCGGCTGGTATCGCCATGCCAGCCGTCGAGCAGCGGGGTAACATCGATATTGACGATGTCGCCGTCCTTCAGCGTCCGCTCGCCCGGAATGCCGTGGCAGACGACATGATTGACCGAGATGCAGCAGCTGTGCGCATATCCGCGATAGCCGAGCGTCGCCGGTACCGCGCCGCCATCCAGCGTCATCTGCCGCACCACGTCGTCAAGCGCGGATGTGGCGACGCCGGGGACGACCATCGGCACCAGCGCATCGAGGATGTCCGCCGCGAGCCGTCCGGCGGCGCGCATCCCGGCAAAGCCTTCCGGCCCATGCAGCTTGATCGTACCGTCACGCAGGACGGTGTCGGCGGTGGTTATCGTCTGGTACTGATCCATGTCGGCCAGATAAGACAATCCGCGCGAAAATACGAGATGGTCGATGGCACGATCATCGCCCGGCCATCGCGAGTTCAGCGCGAGGCGAAAGCACCGCGGTACTCGGGCTTTACCGCCGCCAGCAACGCCGGCGTCACCGGCAGCGTCACTTCGTACGATCCCTCCGCATAGGGTCCTGCATTGTACGGCGGGATCAGGAAGCCGATCCGGTCGAAGTGCACGCGATCGGTTGATCCCAGGATGATCGTCGCGCTGTCGATCGGGTCGATGCACTTGGAAAACTCGTCATCGGGCGCGCCAAGTTCGCCGCCGCGCTTCTTGATCCGCTCCTTGTCGAGCGCGGCGCACATCGCCTTGGCCGTCGCGTCACGGAACGCGGCTTTCGATAGGAACAGGTCGATCGGTGCGCGACGCCGGCCGGCGCGCTTGTCCCACAGCAGCGTGTTCGACACGGTCATCCCATGCGCGCCGCCGCTGAAGGTGTAGTTGGTAGCCGACAACGACAGCCAGCCGGGTGTCTCGGTGACGACCGCCCACTGCGTCTGATCGGCATAGGCGTGATAGGGGTAGTCGCTCTTCCGGGCGTCCGCCTGTCCGGCGCGAGCCTCGCGCGCCAGCTTGGCCTTGGTATCGGATAGCTGCGCGTCGAGCAGCGCCCGAACTTGCGGGATCGCACCGGCACCGGCCGGATAGGCATAGGAGAATTCGTAGAGGTCGTTCTTCTCGTCGTCCTTGCGTGCCACACCCTTGGCGATTGCCGGCGTGGTCGCGACGGTCGACGGCACGGGTGCAACCGCGGTGTCCGATGAGGCGGCGGCGGCAGGCGCATCCCCGGTTCGGCCGCAGGCGGCAAGCGCGAGCACGATGGCGATCGTGGCGGGACGACGGATGTTCATCGGCGGCAAGCCTCTCTTGCGGTGAAACGCAGCGGGATTAGACGGTTGGGCATGAACGATGCAACAACGCCTATCCGCCCCGATCGTGGCGAGCCCGCGATCACTATCCGCTTGATCGCCAAGGGCGCACTGGACGCTCTGCTCCCTACGTTGACCCCGGCGCAACGCGCGGCGATCGCCGGCCAGGGCTTCAAGGGTGAAGCCGGCGCGCGCGCGATCCTTTCCGAGGACGGCGGGGCCGAGGGCTGGAGCGTGATCGCCGGTGTCGCCGATCCCGATGCGCTGACGCCGTGGTGCCTTGCGCGCCTTGCCGAGACGCTGCCGGCGGGCAGTTATCGCCTGGCGGGCGGCAGGCCCGCGGGTGATGCGCTGCTCGGCTGGGCCACCGGACAGTACCGCTTCGATCGCTATCGCAGGGAGGCGCAGCCCGAGGGCCCGCGGGTCCTGCTGGTGCCGGACGATCCCGCAATCGGCGCGGCGCTGGCCGAAGCAGAGGCGACCGCGCTGGTGCGCGACCTCGTCAACACGCCGGCCGAGGACATGGGCCCGGCCGAACTGGAAGCACAGGCGGCGATCCTGGCGCGCCGCCATGGCGCGACCTTGCGCGTCACGCGCGGCGATTCGCTGGCCCACGCCTATCCGATGATCCACACCGTCGGCCGCGCCGCCGCGCCCGAAAAGGCGCCGCGACTGATCGAGCTTGAATGGGGCGATCCCGCGCATCCGCGCATCGCCGTGGTGGGCAAGGGCGTTTGCTTCGATTCGGGTGGGCTCGATATCAAGCCTTCTTCGGGCATGCTGCTGATGAAGAAGGATATGGGCGGCGCGGCGCATGCGCTGGCGCTCGCCGGGCTGATCATGGGTGGCGGCTTGCCTGTCCGCCTGCATCTGCTGATCCCGGCGGTGGAGAACGCGATCGCCGGCAATGCCTTTCGCCCCGGCGACGTGTTGCGTTCGCGTCAGGGGCTCAGCGTCGAGATCGGCAATACCGATGCGGAAGGCCGCCTGATCCTCGGCGATGCGCTGACCCGTGCGGGCGAGGGCGAGCCTGAACTGATCCTCGATTTCGCCACGCTGACCGGCGCCGCCCGCGCCGCGCTCGGCCCCGACCTGCCGGCGCTGTTCGCCCGGCGCGATGACACCGCCGCCGCGTTGATTGAGGCCGGGCTGGCGGTGGACGATCCCGCGTGGCGGCTGCCGCTGCACGATGCCTATCGCGAGTGGCTCAAGTCCGACATCGCCGACCTTAACAACAGCCATACCAACGGCTTCGCCGGTGCCAGCGTCGCCGCACTGTTCCTCGATCGCTTCGTGCCCGAGGGTATCGACTGGGCGCACTTCGACACATTCGCCTGGCGCCCGACCGCCAAGCCCGGCCGCCCCAAGGGCGGCGATGCGCTGGGCCTGCGGGCGGCGTGGCGGATGTTGCAAGGGCGGTACGCGGGGTAAGGTTGAAACCGTGGATTTTCGCCGCTACATAAATTGGCGTAACATCGAATGGGATGAAGCCAAAAGTGCGTCCAACAAGGTAAAGCATGGCTTTGGTTTTAATGAGTTCATTGGTTTCGATGCCGATCCGACCGTCCGGCTGGATGACAGATTTGATTATGGCGAAGTACGCCTGCGAGCGTTTGGCAGGATCGATGGCGCGGCATGTGCAATCGTTTTTACCCTACGCGGAGACAAGGTCAGGCTGATCGGCTGGCGGCGCGCCCATGAAGAGGAGATCAAGCATTATGAGCGATAGATCTCTGCCGCCGCATGGCTTTGACGAAGACCCGGAATTCGACGACAACCCGATATGGACAGCCGATGATTTTGCTCGTGCTCGTCCGGCCACAGAACTACTTGGCGCCGACACTGCTGCGCTGCTGGTCCGCAAGCCCGGTCGTCCGGCGCTTGCACCTGAAGACCGCAAGCAGAAGGTGAACATCCGTCTGTCGCCCGATGTTCTCGCGGCCTTGCGCAGCGGCGGTCCCGGGTGGCAAGGTCGCGCCGAAGCGATCCTGCGGGCGGGGTTGGGGCTGTAGGCTTCCACTCGCCGCTGATCGCGTGAGGTGAGAGGACGTCCGGGCATGCCAACTGAAACCATGCCCGCCGACGCGCCGCTGACGCGGGCGCAGAAGATGTCGATCTGGGCCGGCTATCTCGGCTGGACGCTCGACGCGTTCGATTTCTTCCTGCTGGTCTTCATGCTGAAGGCGATCAGCGAAAGTTTCGGCACCAATATCAAATCGGTGTCCGAGGCGCTGTTCCTGACGCTGGCCGCGCGGCCGCTCGGCGCGCTGGTGTTCGGCTGGCTGGCGGACAAGTACGGGCGCCGGCCGATCCTGATGCTCGTGGTGCTCATGTTCTCGGGGTTTTCCGCCTTGTCGGGCCTTGCGCAATCGCTGGGGCAGCTGCTGGTGATCCGCGCCGCCTTCGGCTTCGCCATGGGCGGCGAGTGGGGCATCGGTGCCAGCCTGGTGATGGAGACCGTGCCCGCCCGCTCGCGCGGGCTGGTGTCGGGGCTGCTGCAGTCGGGTTATCCCTCGGGCTACCTGCTCGCCAGCGTGGTCTATGGCCTGTTGTTCGACCATATCGGCTGGCGCGGCATGTTCTTCGTCGGCCTTGCGCCCGCTCTGCTGGTGTTCCTGATCCGCATGCATGTGGAGGAAAGCCCGGTGTTCGTCGCGCAGCAGCAGGCGCCGCGCCAGCCGGCGCTGGCATCGCTGCTCGGCCATTGGAAGCTGGTGGTCTACCTCGTCGTGCTGATGACCGCGTTCAACTTCTTCAGCCACGGGACGCAGGATCTCTACCCGACCTTCCTGCAGAAGCAGCATGGCTTCGGCTCGGCCACGGTCAGCACGCTGACCATCATCATGAACGTCGGCGCGCTGGTCGGCGCGCTGATCTTCGGACCGTTGTCGCAGCGGATCGGACGGCGTCAGGCGATCATGGCGGCGGCAACGTTTGCGCTCCCGGTCATCCCCTTGTGGACGCTGGGCGATCGCTTTGGTGCGGGTTCGCTGGTAGCTATGGCGGCAGGCGGGTTCCTGATCCAGGTCGCCGTGCAAGGGGCTTGGGGCGTGGTCCCGGCCTATCTCAACGAGATGTCGCCGCCCGCGGTGCGCGCGATGTTCCCGGGCCTCGTCTACCAGCTCGGCAACCTCATCGCCTCGCGCAACGCGGTGATCCAGGCGGGCATCGCCGAGCGGCATGGCGACGACTTCGGCTTCGCCATGGCCGTGGTTACGGGCATCACCGCGGTCGTGCTGGTCATCTGGGCGGCGATCGGTCCCGATCCGGCTGAGACGCTGGAATAGCCACGGGAACCTCAAGATCGCTCCGCCTTGCCGCAACGCGACGGGCAGGATAAGCGCATTGCTTGTTCGAAAGACAGGACCGGTACGGAATTTGGCCAGCGTGAGTGCAGACAGGGCAAGCGCGTTGCCATCCGATGATCGCGCGCAAGCGGCGGTGAACGCAGGCCAGCGTGGCGCGGCGTACCCGGTCACGTCGTACCCGATCCCGATGGGCGAACTGGTGCTCTCCGGACCCAGCGGTCCGCCCGATCGCGCGCGACTGCCGGTGCGCGGTGATCTGGCGCACATCCGCCTCGCCGGCCGCTGCTTCGTGCCGCACTATGCGGTGCCCGTGACTTATCGTGTTGCGCAGGACGCTGATTTGCATGCGCTGCCGCGCAATGCGGCGGCCGTGTTGGCGACGCTGGCGAACGAAACCCTGTTCGACGTGCTCGACATCGCCGGCGGATGGGCTTGGGGGCAGGTGGGCGCCGACGTCGCCGACGGCCTGGTCGGCTACGTTCCCCTGACTGCACTGGTTCCGGCATGACTCACACCGTTTTCATCGATGGCGCCGCGGGCACCACCGGGCTCGAGATCGTCGAGCGGCTGGAGCCGCGTGCCGAGTTCAGTCTGATCGTGCTGGACGAGGCCAGCCGCAAGGACGACGCTGCGCGCCGCGACGCGTTTCATGCGGCCGACTTCGCCGTGCTGTGCCTGCCGGACGATGCCGCCCGCGCCGCCGTCGCGCTGGCCGAGGGCGCAAAGGCGCGGATCGTCGATGCCTCGTCCGCGCATCGCGTGGCCGATGGCTGGACGTATGGCTTTGCCGAGATCACGGGGCGTCAGGCGATCGCCGATGCGCGGCTGGTCAGCAATCCCGGCTGCTATCCCACCGGCTTCCTCGCGCTCGTCGCGCCGCTGGTGCGTGCCGGGCTGTTGCCTGCCGACTGGCCTTACACCTGCAATGCGGTGTCCGGCTATTCCGGCGGCGGCAAGGTGATGATCGCGCGGTTCGAGGACGATTCCGACATCGCCTTTCGCGCATACGGTCTGGCGATGGGCCACAAGCATGTCGCCGAGATGCAGCGCCATGCCGGCCTCGCCTATGCGCCGTTGTTCGCGCCGTCGGTGATCCCGGCGCACCGCGGCATGCTGGTCGAAGTGCCGCTGCCATTGTCTGCCATGCCAAGCGCTCCATCGCCCGACGCGATGCGGGATGCGTTGGCGGCGTTTTACGAGGGTAGCGCGCTCCTCACCGTGCATCCCGAAAGTTCACCCGCCGAATTGCTGCTGCGGCGATCCGCTGTGCCGTCCGACCGGCTGGACTTGCATGTGTTTGCCGACGCGCAAGGCACGCAGGTGCGGCTGGTGGCATTGCTCGACAACCTCGGCAAAGGGGCGAGCGGCGCGGCCGCGCAGAACCTCAACCTCATGGCCGGGGTGGTCGAAACCGCCGGGTTGCGGCTCTGATCATAGGTTCACGCTTAAACTTTAGGCATCGCTGCCTGAAACTTAATCACGTGATCGCTCTCGTTGCCGCACTTTCCGATCAGTGAACGCATGTTTGAGGGCTTTCGCGCAGATGCAGCATCGCCTAGGTCGTCGGGGCGCCTCTGGCACGATTCTTGAAGAACTCGCTTCTGAAGATACCGGATCGGAGGCATTGGTGGCCGGGGCGAACAGGCGTCGGCAACGAGTGCGGGGGAATTACGTCGCGTGAAGAAGATCGAAGCGATCATCAAGCCGTTCAAGCTCGATGAGGTCAAAGAGGCGCTCCAGGAAGTGGGCGTGTCCGGCATCACCGTGACCGAAGCCAAGGGCTTCGGCCGGCAGAAGGGCCATACCGAGCTTTATCGCGGCGCCGAATACGTCGTCGATTTCCTGCCCAAGGTGAAGCTCGAGGTCGTCGTCGCCGATAGCCAGGCAGAACGTGTGGTCGAGGCGATCGCCGCCGCCGCGCAGACCGGCCGCATCGGCGATGGCAAGATCTTCGTCATGGCGGTCGAAAGCGCGATCCGCATCCGCACCGGAGAGCGGGACGAGGACGCGCTCTGACGACGAACGTCCGCATCGATCACTACCCGTTCCCGCCGCCCCGGCGGCGTTTCAACCGATCCTGATCAGTCCGGCGACGGACCAACTCTCTGGAGAAGCATCGCGATGGCAAGTGCAAAGGACATCCTCAAGCGCATCAAGGATGAGGAGATCGAATGGGTCGATCTGCGTTTCACCGATCCGCGCGGCAAGTGGCAGCACCTGACGATGGTCTCGACCCTGCTGGGCGAAGACGAGCTTGAGGAAGGCCTGATGTTCGACGGCTCCTCGATCGAGGGCTGGAAGGCGATCAACGAGTCGGACATGATCCTCAAGCCCGATCTTGATGCGGTCTATGTCGATCCATTCAGCGCGACGCCGATGCTGATCGTGGTCTGCGACATCGTCGAGCCTTCGAGCGGCGAGCTCTACTCGCGCGATCCGCGTTCCACGGCCAAGCGCGCCGAGGCGTTCGTCAAGTCGACCGGCGTGGGCGACACCATCTATGTCGGTCCGGAAGCCGAGTTCTTCCTGTTCGACGACGTCCGTTATTATGACGGCTACGACGGTAACGGCTTTCGCATCGACGACATCGAGCTGCCGACCAACACCAACAAGGAATACGAGTCGGGCAACCTCGGCTATCGTCCGCGGATCAAGGGCGGCTACTTCCCCGTCGCGCCGGTCGACAGCTGCGTCGACATCCGCGGAGAGATGGTCTCGACGATGATCGAGATGGGCCTGCCCTGCGACAAGCACCACCACGAGGTTGCCGCCGCGCAGCACGAACTGGGCCTGACGTTCGGCACCCTGGTCACGACCGCCGACCGCATGCAGATCTACAAGTACGTCGTGCAGCAGGTCGCGCAGGCCTATGGCAAGTCGGCGACGTTCATGCCCAAGCCGATCATGAAGGACAACGGATCGGGGATGCACACGCACATCTCGATCTGGGATGGCGGCAAGCCGCTGTTCGCGGGCAACGGCTATGCCGGGCTGTCCGACATGTGCCTCTACTTCATCGGCGGCGTGATCAAGCACGCCAAGTCGCTGAACGCCTTCACCAATCCCACCACCAACAGCTACAAGCGGCTGGTGCCGGGCTACGAAGCGCCGGTGCTGCTCGCCTATTCGGCGCGCAACCGCTCGGCCTCGTGCCGCATCCCGTATGGCACCGGTGCCAAGGCGAAGCGGGTCGAGTTCCGCTTCCCCGACGCGATGGCCAACCCTTACCTGTGCTATGCGGCGCTGGTGATGGCAGGTCTCGATGGCATCCAGAACAAGATCCATCCGGGCGAAGCGATGGACAAGAACCTCTACGACCTGCCCGCCGAGGAACTGGCGCTGGTCCCGACCGTCTGCGGTTCGCTGCGCGAGGCGCTCGATTCGCTGGCGGCCGATCACGACTACCTGCTGCAGGGCGGCGTGTTCACCAAGGACCAGATCGAAGCTTACCTCGAGATCAAGTGGCCCGAAGTGCTGCGCTGGGAAACCACCCCGTCGGCGGTCGAATTCGACATGTACTACAGCGCCTGATCCTTTCAGGACGGCCGAGCAGGGGCGTCGGGACTTCGGTCCCGGCGCCCCTTTTTCATGCGTCTGGCGATGATCGGCAGTGCCGGGTGATTGGGAGATTGTGGTGTAGGCCGGCAGCCCGCATCCTCACGGGTGCGGTGAAGCGCAGGCATGAACCACTCAGCGCGACAGCCGCGACCTTTTGCGATGATGCGTGCTGAAGACGTTTACCGAGAGCGGTGATCGCCCTTCCGCGTCACTCGCCGCTCAGGCTTGCTGGCTGACGCTCGGACCGGTCTTGCTCATCGCCATGCGCTCGGCCTCATGGTCGATGCCGTAGGCGTCGGGCCAGGCCCGTCCGGGCAGGTGCAGCGTGCCAAACACGCGATCAAGCACCGGGACCATCGCCGCATAGTTGCGATTGATCGGGCCGGTGCGGACGTGATGCCAGTGATGGAACCGCGGCGTTGCGATGACATGCTCGATGATGCCGAACCGCCAGGCAAGGTTGGCGTGAATGAAGAAGCCCCAGATCGTCCCGACGACGACCACCAGCATCGCCGGCACGCTGCCGCCCAGCGTAGGCGCGGCAAGGCCGACGGCATAGAGCGGGACAAGCCCGCAAAGCCGGGTGAAGATCATGTCGATCGGGTGGGCGCGCGCGTTGATCAGCCAGTCGAGGCTCTCGGGGCTGTGATGCACGCGGTGAAAGCGCCACATCCAGTGCCACTCATGGCTCCAGCGATGGCCCCAATAGAAGCCGATCTCACCGATCAGGAAAGTCAGCGCCAGACGCACCCACAGCGGCATGGCGGACACCGCCGCCATCCACGCATCGGGCAGGAGCTGCTTGGTTACGGCCGCGACCGCCGCCATGGGCAATGCCAGCAAAGCGGTCGGCAGCAGGCTGTTCAGGAAATAGAGGCCGATGTCGGTAGCGATCCCTTTCCTCAGGATCGGGCGGGGCTCAATCGCAAAAATCCGTTCGAGCGGAACGAAGATCGCCACCAATATAATCAGCCAGAGGCAGAGCCGCAGAAAGTCCACGATAAAAGCGGAGATGCTCATCGAGTGGTCCTTTCCACGTCACCGGTATGCCGGTCCGGTTCTCGCCGGATAGACCACCCTCATGCCCGCGGCACAAGGGTAGTCGTGTCCTGCGTTCAGGCGGCGGCCGGAACCAGCGTGGTCTGGCTGCGGCGGCGCATCGCGGCACCGAGGAAGCCAAAGCCGAGGACCATCATGCCCCAGGTCGCCGGCTCGGGAACCGCGGCGGCCATCGACACGCCATCGAGCAGCGAGAACGGCGGAACGCCATTGGGCGTGCCGCGGGCGATGAAGCTCAGCACCTGCGAAGGCGCGGTGGCGGTGAAGGTGAAGCTTTCATGCTTCCAGCCGCTGAAACCCGCTTCGGGATTCTGGTAGACGCTGGTGAACTGCGTCTCGTTACCAAGTTGGACTTCCCACTGCTCGGTCTGTGCGCCGGAGTAACCGGCCTGCTGCGCGCCACCCCAGTCGAAGTCGACCTTGTACTTCTGGCCCGCGACGAGGCCGTTGATCGTCTGGCTGATCGGCTGGACGCCGAAAGCGCCGTCGGCCGCAACGTAGTTGCCGCCGGTCGGGCTGGCCTTCAGACCGTTGTTCTTGCCGTAATACGGACCCCAGAGGCTCAGTGCACCATACACGCCGCTCGCACCGACGGAGTCACCGGTATTGCCAGTAAAGATGAAGTTATAGCCGTCCGAAAACCAATCAGTGACAGTAGTGTTGTAGCCGATCTGGCCGGTACCATTGGTTGTCTGTTCGAAGCCACCGTTCTTTACAAGATTTGCGGCACTTGCAGGAGACACAGCTGTGAGCGCGGCGACTGCTGCAAGAACGATGTACTTCATATTTCTTCCCCGTTTCGCACACACCCCGTGTGACGAGGCGGCACTACAAGCGAGAAAGATGTTCATCAAGTCTGATTGACTAAGGATTTGTCTGTCATACTGCGCGTTAATTTGCAGTTGACAAAGCAATTTTGCCGGTTTGGGCCTAACTACAGTAATGGCTTGATACGACCTGCTATTATCGATGGCTCAGGATGCGTGCGCGTGTCATCGAGCCGCAGCCTGGTCGAGCCGCCAGCGGCTTGGCTGACGTCACTTGACCAGTCATTCGCCACATAACATCCTGCGGGCATAAGATGAGCCGAGGGCTCGATGCGGGAGAGCGGTGCTGGCGGACTTCCTGGCGATCGATGCAGACGTTCCGGTGCCTTTCGGTCGGGTCCGAACGATCCGGAAGCGCTTTACCAAGCCGGTCGACAGCTTCGGCATCTCGCAATCCCATCACATCGAGCTGTCGCTCCTGCCGCTGCGCGAAACGGCGCGCGGCTGCTTTCCCGATAGATGGGGCCCACATCGCTGGGAACGGATCGGCGACGTGTTCTTCCTGCCCGCCGGACTCTCGGTCCACGCGGTAAGCGACTGTCGAATCCAGACCTCGATCGTCTGCGATTTCCAGCCTGATGCGATCGGAGCCTGGCTCGGGGACGAACTGGAATGGACTCACGGCCGCCTGCGCCGCAGCCTCGACATCGCCGACCTGACGATCCGTCAGCTTCTGCTGCGGATGGGCGAGGAACTGCGTACGCCCGGCTTCGCCAGCGCGACGATGGTGGAACTGATGGCGGCGCAACTCGCGATCTCGCTCGGTCGGCACTTTCATGGTCCGGGTGAGCCGCTGCCGGATCGGGCCGAGCGGGGCGGATTGCCGCCATGGCGGCTCAGGCTCATCGACGAGCGGATCGAAGCGGCAGGACCGCCGCCTTCGCTGACTGAGCTAGCCCTGCTGTGCCGCGTGTCGGTGCGCCAGCTTGCGCGTGGTTTTCGCGCCAGCCGTCACCAGTCGCTCGGGACATACATCGCGCAGGTGGGCCTCGACCGGGCGCGGCGGATGCTGGCGGACGGCGCCACGGTCAAGGCGGCGGCGCATGCCGCGGGGTTCGCCGCCCCGTCCAACTTCGCCGTGGCCTTCGCCCGCTCCGCAGGCATACCGCCCAGCGAATACCGCCGCCGCATGCTGCGGGAGTGAGGTGACGATGTCCGGCCGCTAGTGGCTGTGTCCGTTCGCCAGAGACTTGTCCTTTCGGCAATGGTCGGGACGGTTGCTGTCTTTCCCGACCTGGCCGATCGCAGGTGTGCAAGGAGAGTGAAGCGATGTCGGGCAAGTTGGAGACGGCGGCGGCGTTGATGGCGCGTGCCGCACAGGCAACATCGCTCGATGATTTCGGCGATGACAGCTTTCGCGAAGGGCTTGAGCGGCTGGTCATCGCGCTCGATCGCGAGGCGCGTCTGACCGATGCCGGGGCCACCGGTCAGATGGGGCAGATCGTCCACTTCCTTTCGCAGCGGCTGCAGGTGGAGGGCTGGTACCGAAAGCATCCGGAGATCGGGCGGGAGCAGATCATCGCGCCGCTGATCGGCCTTGGCCTGCCGCGTACCGGATCGACGGCGATGGGTTTCCTGCTGGGGCAGGATCGGGACGTGCGATCGCTGCGCAACTGGGAGTCCCTCTCCCCCTGTCCACCACCCGAGACGGCGACCGCCAATACCGATCCGCGGATCGCGGTGGCGCGNGCGGCAGTCGCTCGAGGCACGCAATACCCGCTTTCCCAGGATGAAGGCGATGTACCCGAGCGATCCGACCGGTCCGGTCGAATGCCAGCCGCTGCAAGGCATGGATTTCAAGAGCCAGCTTTACCAAGCGCAGGCACAGATACCGAGCTACGCCGACTGGCTCAATCACCAGGCCGACCTCGTCCCCACATACCGTTACGTCAAACGCGTGCTGAAGCTGCTGCAGTGGCGCTGTCCGGGCCGGCGCTGGCAGCTAAAGAATCCATCGAACATCGTCTTCATCGATGCGCTGGACACGGTGTTTCCCGATGCCCGCTTCTGGATGACTCACCGCGATGTCACCAAGGTCATCCCATCTTCGGCCGACCTGTACTGCGAATTGTGGCGGGGTTTTTCCGACGATGTCGATCCGCTTTATGCCGGCCGGCTGAACGCCGATGTCTGGGAACTGGGCATGCGGCGGCTGATCGCGTTTCGCGATGTCGGCAACGATCATCGCTTCATCGACATCCACTTCGCCCCGTTTCAGCGTGAGCCGCTGGCCGAGATCGCGCGCATCTATGCCTTTATCGGTCAGGAACTGACGGCGGAGAGCCGGCAGCGGATGGAACGCTGGCGCGCGGAAAGCCCGCGCGAGCCGGCCGGTGCCCACGCCTACAGCGCCGCCGCGTTCGGTCTGGACGAACAGGCGCTGCATACCCGCTTTGCCTTCTACAACCAGCGGTTCGGCGTCACGACGCCGGCCTGAGGAGAGACGCACGATGCTCACGATCGAACAACTCGCCGGTGGTCTCGCGATCGAGCAGGACCTGGTGCTGCCCGCGCAGCCGACCGATCCAGAAATGCGCGAGAGCGTGTCGGTCTGGCTGTTCGATGACGAGGGGCGCTTTGCCTTTCCGCGGATGGGGATAGAGGCGGAGGCGGCAAGCTGGGACAACCGCCGGGTGCAGGGTGCCTTCGCCTTTGCCTTTGCCGGCGGCCGCGTGCTGAACGGTGCCGGGATGGGCAGGGCACACGATCCGATCGGGCCGGATGGCCGCCCCAGCGTACTCGGTGCAGGGCCACTCCGCTTCGAATGCGTCGAGCCGTTCCGGCGCTGGACCATGCAGTGGCGTGGCCCCGCGCACGACGGCACGGTCGCCCAGCAGATCGCCGGCGGGTTCGGCGCCGACGGGACGGTCGACGTGATGCTGGATGTCGAGATGGAGATGGTGACGCCCGCATGGGTGCAGCAGAACGCGGTCGACACCAGCGGCATGAGCGAGATCGAACGGGCCAACGCCGACGCGATGGGGCTCGGCTACCGGCTCGAGCATCATCTGCTGGCTCATGGCACGCTGAAGATCGGGGACGAGAGCTTTGCCTTCAACGGACGCGGCACGCGCATCCACCGGCAGAGCATCCGCAGCCTGACCGGCTTCTTCGGCCATTGCTGGCTCTCGGCCGTGTTCCCGAACGGCGACGCCTTCGGCGCGCTCGCCTATCCGCCGCGCGAGGGATCGGGCGGTGAATACAGCTACAACGATGCGGTGATCTATCGCGACGGTCGCCTCACTCCCGCCCGCATCGTCGAGGCGCCGTTCCTGCGCCGGATCGTGCCCGAGGGCGATCCGTTGCGGCTGGTGCTGGAAACGGAAGCGGGGCGAACGACGATCACCGGATCGACCGTGTTCTCCACCTTCAGGATCGGCAACCCCGACATGGGCGGCCTGAACCTGCAGCAGGGTGGCGCGCTATTCGAATGGGAGGGCGCCAAGGCCTATGGCATGGTCGAGCGATCCTCGCACGAGAGCCTGACCGCCATCGGCTGAGGCAATCGGCCGAAACCTGCCGCCGCATCATCATCGCGTGTGCGAGTTGACCTTGTTACCGCGCCGCAGCCCTTATAACGGGGGAGGGCCGCAGCCGGTACGACGGCCGGGCGAGACGAGGATGCGATGGATTTTACCTGGACCGCAGAGCAGGACGCCTTTCGGCACAAGATCCGCGATTTCCTGGTCGCCAACCTGCCCGATGGCTGGGAGAAGTTCTCGGAACACGGTCCCGCCAGCCCGGCGCTGACCGCGTTCGCGCGCGAATTCTGCGCGAAGCTCGCCGACAACGGCATCCTGTTCCCGCACTGGCCGGTCGAGATGGGCGGCGAGGGGCTGGGTCCTTGGGAGCAGCAGATCCTCGCCGAGGAGATGTGGATCGCCGGCGAGCCGCGCGGCGGCCAGTACATGAACGTCAACTGGATCGGCCCGACGCTGGAGAAGTACGGCAGTCCCGAGCAGAAGGCGCAGTATCTGCAGCCGATCACCGAGGGCAAATCGCTGTGGTGCCAGGGCTTTTCCGAACCCGATGCCGGTTCCGACCTCGCCTCGCTCCGCACCCGCGCAGTCAGCGACGGCACGCATTACCATGTCACCGGGCAGAAGATATGGACGTCCTATGCGGGGCTGGCCGACACCTGCTTCCTGCTCACCCGCACCAGCGACGATCGCAAGCGCGGCATTACCATCCTGCTGATCCCGATGGACACGCCAGGGATTACCGTGCGCAACATCCCGTCGCTGATCGGCGAGGGTGACATCCACGAGGTGTTCTTCGACGATGTCACCGTGCCGATCGCGGCGCGGCTGGGCGAGGAAGGGCAGGCGTGGGAGATCATCGCCTATTCGCTGCGCAACGAACGGCTGGGCATCCCGCGGTTCTATCTCGCGCGCGCCGCGCTTGATCGCGCGGTGCAGATGCTGACCGTAGCGGGTGACTTCACCAGCCCGGTGGTGCGCGCCGAGGCGGGGCGGGTCGCCGCATTGTGCGAGGCGGCCGGGATCACCAGCCATGCGGTGGTGCAGCGCCGGGTCGATGGCCTGACGATCGGCGCCGAATCGAGTTCGGCGCGCTATGCGACGGTCATGGCCGAGCGGGCGGTGGTCGAATTCGTCATCGAGTTCCTGCCCGAGGCGCTGGCCGATGCCTCGCCTTACCTCAAGATGCACCATCAGCGCGGCATCGTCGCCGGGATCGCCGCGGGCGCGGCCGAGGTCCAGCTCAACATCATCGCCAGCGAAGTGCTGGAACTGCCCAGAGAGCCACGATAATGCAGCTATCGCTTACCGAGGACCAGCAGCAGATCCTCGACTTCATCGACAGCCTGACGCGGCCTTATGCCAGCGTCCCACTGCACGACCACAGCCTGGCGCTGACCAGCGAGGCGCTCGACGCCGAACTGGTCGAGGGTGGCTTCCTCGACGTGATGGCGATGCCCGAACTCGGCCCGGTGACCGCAGCGCTGATCGCCGAGCGGCTGGCGCGACTGCCGTTCGCAGTGGAGGCGGCGTTCTCCGCGCTGGTGCGGCCGCTGATCGATCCCGAACTGCCGCGGCCGATCTGCCTGATCGAGGAAGGCGCACTGCGCAAGCCGGTGCGGTTCCTAAAGCCCGGCGCCAGCGTCGTCGTGGTCGGCCCCTCGGGTGTGCGCAGCTTCACCGCCGATGAAAGCCATGTCCGCAGTGGCGGGGACGAGGTGCTCTATGCCTACCCAGTCGCGTTCCTGACCGAAGTCCCTGCCGAAACCCGCGCCCATGACGTGGCGGCGGATGAGGTACTTCGCGCCTGGCGCGTCGCGATCGCCGCAGAGGCCGCCGGGCTGCTCGCCGCCGCATTGCAGAGCGTCGTCGGCTATACCTCCGATCGCAAGCAGTTCGGCCGTCCTTTGGCGACGTTCCAGGCGATGCGCCAGCGGCTGGCTGAGGCGCAGGTGGTGACCAACGGCGCCTACTGGCTGACGCTGAAGGCGGCCGGCACCGGCGAGATCGCCGACGCCGCGATGGCGCTCAACTATGTCCAGGAAGCCGCCAAGCGCGTGGTCTATGACTACCACCAGTTCCTGGGTGCAATGGGCATCACTCTGGAACACCCGCTGCACCTGTGGACCTACCGCCTGCGCCTGCTGACCGCCGAGCTTGGCGGCCGCGGCAGCAATGCGCTGGCGGCGGCGGACGCAATCTGGGAGTGAGTTTTCTTGCGTGAACGACGTCTTTTTTCAGAATGAGCCAAGATGCATCGTTCGTATCGGACGGCCGCATCGATCCCTTGTCCTGATTGCGATCCGCTAACTCGATAGCAAGTCCATAGCCTTTCCGGATGGTTTTATGATGATTGACGATTTAGCTCTAAACTCTGGATTGGCGCCCACGTCACCCTACGCCGAGCCGCGAGTGATCACCTCGCTGGATGACTGCTATTTCTATCACACCATGGACGTTCCAGGATATGGCACGATCAATGGTGAGTGGGACCTGCGTGGATTGATTGACCAGTACTTAGGACGCTTCGACTTTTCTGGAAAGCGGGTCTTGGATGTGGGTGCTGCATCGGGAATACTGACATTCCATATGGAGCAATGCGGTGGAAGCGTAGTTTCCTTCGACCTTTCCGAGGATTTTGATTGGGACATCGTTCCATTCGCTGAAAATGACAACGATGCGGCTCGAATCGCACGACGCCAACACTTACGAAAGATCAACAACGGTTACTGGCTGTGCCATCGTGCTTTTCAATCGAAAGCGAGAATGGTCCATGGCGTCGTCTATGACATTCCCAAGGCGATCGGCCCGGTCGACGTGGCTGTCTTCGGAAGTATCCTGCTCCATCTGAGGGATCCTTTTCTGGCGCTTGAGAATGCGGCCCGGCTTGCCCAAGAGGCCATCATTGTTTCCGACATTTCGCCGTACGGAAAGCTGGCGAGTAGCTTCAAGAAAAACCCCCGTTTCATGCCAAGTAGTCTCGTCCCAGCAGGCATAAACGATGGTTGGTTCAGGCTTCCACCACTTCTGGTTCAGGAATATTTGAAGATACTAGGTTTCAAGAAGTGTTCTATATCTTGGAACGACTTCAAGTATGGCGAACGCACCCGTCCGATATATACGATTATTGCGCGTCGTTAGGAGCTTGCTTGATCCGTTGGCGGGTAACGCCATGGTCCTTGCTCAGGCAATCCGTTTGCTATGTAGCATGGCGATGCTGACACCGAGGACATGAATGTCGGCCACGTTGGACCGCAGCTGGACGAACCCTTGCAGACGGGCAAGTGGATTACCCGGTCACCACAGCTCTATCTCTCTGCTGCCGGATTGCCGAACACCCAAGTCGCAAACAGCGGGTGCAGGTCGCGTCCGCTGGCGGCTTCCATCGCGCGTTCAAGATCGATGCTGGTGACGGTGCCACCGGCGTGTGCGCGGGTGTAGCGGCGCAGGCCGGACCAGAACGCCGCCTCGCCCAGCATCGTCCGCAAGTGATCCATGAACAGTGCGCCCTTGCTGTACTGGATCGCGCGTCGCACTCCCAGACTCGGGTAGAGGCCGTCCCAGGCAAGCGGCCGGTCGAAACCCTTCGCGCGGGCGGCAGCGAGCCTGTTTCTCGCGATATCGAGTTCGGCTTCGTAGGCGGCGCGGCCATGGCGATGCTCCTTCCAGGCGGCGGTCATGAAGGTGGTGATGCCCTCGTTCAGCCAGAAATGCCGGAGCGACCCCCCGGTCACCAGATTGCCCCACCACTGGTGGCTGAGTTCGTGAACGATGGCCCAGTCCTCCGCCGGGTCATCGGGCCTGGCGGGCAGCGCATCGATCCCGAGCACCGAGTAAGTCGCTGCCTCCTGCGCCTCGTCCCCGGGAACGAGAAGCTGACTATAGGTCCCTACGGGAAGCGCCAGGCCGGCCTTGTCGGAGAGGAACGCGACCATCTTTGCCGTCGCGGCAAAGCGTCGTTTCAGTTCGGCCTTGTCGGCGACGGCGCTCAGGTACGTCAGCCTCGCCGATCCGATGCGCTCGCTGACGTGCGCGAAACGGCCGATGGCGAAGCCGAACAGATAGGCGGGGTAGGGGCGCGGCGCCCTCCAGCTGTGAACCACGCTGCCGTCGGGCCGGGGTCGACTGGCAACCCTGCGACCGACCGACAGCGAGTCCATACCGGCGGGAACATGGAGGTCGAGTGAGAAGTCCGCCTTGTCGCCGAACGCGTCTTGCACGCAGACCATCCAGTCGCAGGCGAAGTAGCTGGTGTAGAGCATGGTCGCCGTCACGACGAAGCCCCGGGAAGGGCGGCCGTGATAGGCAAGTTCAAGCCTTACGCTGCGACCGCGATCGAGTGGCTTGGCCAGCTTGACGTCGAGACTGCCCGCATTGGTCGCGACGGTAACGGGGATACCTTCGACCGAAGCGTGATCGATGATCAGCGCGTTGCCGGAAAAGGCGAGGTGATCGAGTCCGTCTCGGGTCGCCTGAAGCGTGATCGTTTCGCGTCCGCTCAGCGTTCCTTCGCGCAAATCCGGTGTCAGCGCGAGTTCGTATCCAGTGACGTCGAAGCCATTGCCGGGCAGGGGATCAGCATGTGCCGGCAGGGCAAGGCTGATGGAGGCCATCAGCGACGTGACCCATGTCCTGCTGCGCATCACGACCCCCTCGACAGCCAGGGTCAGGTCTATGGCGGCTTTCGCGCAGGTGGCAAAGGACAGGGTGCGCGAGGTCCGGCGATGGCGGTTGCCGTCAATCCTCGGTGCTGATCATCCCGCCAAGCTGTGGCCCACCGCCGACCGCCACCGCTTCCCCGGTGATATAGCTGGCGGCGTCACTGGCGAAAAAGACGATCATCTGGGCGACTTCCTCCATCTCGCCATAGCGGCGCAGCGGGAACACCTTGGCGCTGCCGCTCGCATCGAAGCCGGCCTTGTCCCAGTTGCGCTTTGCCCCTTCGGTGGCGGTCATGCCGGGGGCGACGGCGTTGACGCGGATGCCTTGTGGTCCCCACTCGGCGGCGGCGACGCGGGTCAGCATCTGCACGCCCGCCTTCGCCGCGCTATAGGCTGCGACACCTTGCGTGCCGTGCATGCCGGCGAGGGAAGACACGTTGACGATCGTGCCGCGCGACGCCTTCAGATGCGGGTACGCGGCCTGCGAGCAGTAGTGCGCCGCGCTGAGGTTCAGTTGCAGGTCGCGATCCCAGCCCGATGCCGTCATCTTGGCCAGCGGGACATGGGCATGCGTGCCGCCGGCATTGTTGATCAGGATGTCGAGGCGGCCGAAGTAATCGGCCACCTGCGCGACCATCGCCTGCGTCTCCGCGGCATCCCGGACGTTGGCGGTCACCGCGAGAGCGCGTCGGCCCAGCGCCTCGATATCCCGCACCGTCGCTTCAAGCGGTTCGATCCGGCGTCCGGCGATGGCGACATCGGCACCGCGGCGCGCCAACAGCAATGCGGTCGCGCGACCGATGCCGGTGCCGCCGCCGGTGACCAGCGCGACCCGGCCGGACAGATCGAATTCGGGGGGCAACAGCGGCATCGTGCCGGCGATCGGTGCGGTATCCTGCGTCATCTGTTGCCTCTCCTCATCGTACCGCTCTAGCATTAACGTACGGTTAGAGTGTAAACACTATCTAACGCGACACAATGGAGGATGCAGGACATGAACGAACGCGATTTGCTCGACCTTGACGGCCAGGTGGCCTTGGTGACCGGTGCCGGGCAGGGCGCGGGCCGGGCCACCGCGCTGGAGCTTGCCGCGCACAACGCCGGCGGCATCGCGGTCAACGATTTCGTCGCCGAACGCGCTCAGGCGGTGGCCGAGGAAGTGCGCGCACTGGGCGTAAAGGCGGTCGCGGTACCGTTCGATGTCAGCGACCTGTCCGCCGTTAAGGACGCGGTGGCGAAAATCGCGAGCGAGATCGGCACGCCCGCGACGATCCTGGTCAACAACGCCGGCATGGCGGGGCCGGGTGGCGAGTTCACGATGCGCCAGAACTTCTGGGACGAAGACCCGGCCGAGTGGGACAAGTACCTCAAGACCAACCTGTTCGGCGTGTTCAACTGCTGCCATGCGACGATCCCGGCGATGGTCGCGGCGCAGCGTGGGCGGATCGTGACGATCGTGTCCGATTCGGGGCGCATCGGCGAGCCGCGCCTGGCGGTCTATGCGGCGGCAAAGGCGGGCGCGAACGGCTTCGTCAAATCGATCGCCAAGGAAGTCGGCCGCCACGGCGTGACCTGCAACGCGGTGTCGCTGTCATCGCTGATGCCCGACATGCCGGCCGAGCGGATGGAGCAGGTGATGCAGAGCGACCATGCCAAGGCGCAGATGAGCCGCTACATCATCCGTCGCTATGGCAAGTCGGCCGATGTGGCGGCGCTGGTGACGTTCCTGTGTTCGGACGCGGCATCATGGATCACCGGACAGACCTATCCGCTGAACGGCGGCTACGTCACCGCCTGACCGACTTCGAGGCGGGGCGAGCAAAGGCGATCGTCGCCGCCCCGTCCTGCCTCAGCGGCGCGCACCGCGGGCGAAAGCGGACCCTGTGCAGACGGCATAGCTCGGGTCCGCGGCGCCCTGGCCGAGCAGCCCCTTGCCGTCGAACGGGCGGCGGATGGCGAAGTCGTACGTCACGACGCGTTTGGAAAAGCGCCAGCGGCCATCGTCGCAAAGACGGTAGTTGTCGATGTAGCGCACCGCCATGAAATCCTCCTGCGGGCCCTTGCCATCGCCGAAATCGGGCAACAGGTGGAAGGCGAGCGCATAGACCTCACCGCTGGCCTCGGTGCCGTTTTCCGCCACGGCGATCAGGTGATTGCACACGTGATGCCCGCTATACGGCATGTGCGGCATCGAGCGTTCGATGAAGTCGCAATAGGCGTCCGCCGGCCCATCGAACGAATCACCATGCGTGTCGGTCGCGTCTGCAGTGTAAAGATCGCGAAGCAGGGCGATGTCCTGCCGGTCGATCGCGCGCGAATAGAGCAGCACGAGGTCGCGGATCGCATCCTTGGCGATCAGCATCTGCAAGCTGGCATCATCGGCCATGGTCTCTCCTTTTCCCGCCTGTGCTCAGGCTTTCGGTCACATCAACGATCCACCATCCACCGCATAGACCTGGCCGGTGATGAAGCTCGCCCGCTTCGAGGCGAGAAAGGCGACGAGGCCGCTCATCTCCTCAGGCGCGGCGAAGGGCTTGCCGACGAACGTACGGCGCTGGCGGATGTCGCGATCTTCTGGCCGCACGCTCTCCTGCCCCTTGGCGAAGAAGCCGTTTTCGGGATGGAAGCGGCTGCCGATGCTGAACGCCGCGGGATCGGTGGCGAATGTCGCGTAAGGCGCGATGGCGTTGACGCGGATACCGTGCTGACCCAGCTCTTTTGCCAGCACCACGGTGAAGGCGTGCACCGCGCCCTTCATCGCCGAATAGACCGGCAGCATGTAATCGCCGACCAGTCCGGCGGTGGAGCCGACGTTGACGATCGCGCCGGCCTTGGCGGCGATCATGTCGGGCAGCACCGCATGCGTCATGCGCAGCACCGTGCCGAAGCTGAGGTCGATGTCGCCCGCCCACTTGGCCGGATCGGATTGCTCAAACAGGCCCTGATCGACATTGCCGCCCAGCCCGTTGACCAGGATCGCCACCGGCCCCAACGCCTGCGCCGCAGCCAGGATGGCAGTCGGTGCCGCCGGGTCGGTGAGATCGGCGGAGACGAACGCCGCATCCGCCGCGCCGCGTTCGCGCGCTGCTTCGACCAGCCGCGCGCCGGCATCGGCATCGCGGCCGACGCCGATCAGGATGACGCCCTCCGCGGCGAGTTCCAGCGCGATCGCGCGCCCGATATTGGCAGTGGCGCCGGTGACGATCGCCACCTTGCCGGCAAGTTCCAGTTCCATCCTCGTATCCCCGTCAGCAGCTGGCGGGATGCGCCCCGTCCGATCGCGCGACCTTGCCGGGCACAGCCCCATCCTTCAACCCGCCTGCATCCTTCAAACCGACCGCGTCCTGAGGGCGCTGCACCTTGCAGCGGCGGCCCTCTGCCGGCTCGATGCCGATCGCCTGGGCCGAGCTGATGCAGCGCAGGTCGGCATCGCTGCCATCGGCGTTCAGCGCGCGCAGGAAGCTGGTCTCGGCGCGGCGAAAGCGGCGTCCTTCCAGCGGTCCGGCGGTGAACAGCAGCTGGTCGCCGGTCAGCAGGTAGGTCCCGCGGCTCTTGCCGGCGCTCTGATAGCTCGAATCGCCGGTGACACGGAAATCGAGTTCCGGCTGATGGCGGCCGCCGGCGATGCCGGGATCGCCCGCATCGCCCGCGGTCTCGCAGACATACTGCCCCCGGGGCATGACATCGAGATCGCCCCCGGACACCGCGCGGGCCGGCAGGGTGAAAGCAAAGGCGATCGCGCCGCTTGTGGCAAGCAGGACGGGGAGCAGGAACTTCATGGCGTGCAGCTATCACCGCGGCGTGGCGCTTGCCAAGCGAAGGCGTGTGATCGCCCGCGAGAGACGCCGCAGCCGGTGCCATCATTGCCAGCGGCGCCCGCAGCGGCTAAGGGCGCGCCTCTCCCGATATCGGCCACAAACTGAGCGAAAGCGCGACCCCATGAAGATCAGCGGCGTGGACATCCGTCCCGGCAACATCCTCGAGTACGAAAAGGGGATCTGGAAAGTCGCCAAGACGCAGCACACCCAGCCGGGCAAGGGCGGCGCGTTCATGCAGGTCGAGATGAAGAACCTGATCGACGGCCGCAAGACCAACGTCCGCTTCCGCAGCGCCGACACGGTCGAGCGCGTGCGGCTTGATACCAAAGACTTCCAGTTCCTTTATGCCGAGGGCGAGGATCTGGTGTTCATGGACGTTGAGACTTACGACCAGATCAACCTGCCCAAGGACTTGATAGGCGATGCCGCGGCGTTCCTGCAGGACGGCATGACCGTGCTGCTCGAAATGTACGACGAACGCCCGATCTCGGTGCAGTTGCCCGAGCAGGTCGAGGCGACGATCGTCGAGGCCGATGCGGTGGTGAAGGGGCAGACGGCATCGTCGAGCTTCAAGCCTGCGATCCTCGACAATGGCGTGCGCGTGATGGTGCCGCCGCACATCGCCAGCGGCACGCGCATCGTCGTCGACGTGTACGAGCGCGCCTACGTCGGCAAGGTGGGCTGAGGCACCGGTCATGGCACTATCCGGCCTTGTACGCGTGATGGAAAAGGCGGCCCGCAAGGCCGGCCAGCGGCTGCGCCGCGACTTCGGTGAGATCGAGCACCTGCAGGTCAGCCGCAAGGGACCGGCGGACTTCGTCTCCAAGGCCGATCGCGCGGCCGAGCGCACGATCTATGACGAACTGCGCCAGGCGCGGCCCGACTGGGGCTTCGTCATGGAAGAGGGCGGCGTGATCGAGGGACAGCCGGGCAAGCCGCGCTGGATCGTCGATCCGCTCGACGGCACCACCAACTTCCTCCACGGCATCCCGCACTTCTCGATCTCGATCGCGGCGCAGGAGCCGGCGTTGGATGGCAAGGGTATCGATGGATCGGGCTGGGGCGATGTGATCGCCGGGATCGTCTATCAGCCGATCACCGACGAGAGCTTCTGGGCCGAGAAGAACCGCGGCGCGTGGCTGCACGACGGCCGCCTGCGCGTGTCGTCGCGCCGCCATCTTGATGAAAGCCTGATCGCCACCGGCATCCCGTTTGCCGGTCACGGCGATTTCGAGGGCTGGAGCCGCATCTTTGCAGCGCTTGGGCCGCAGATCGCCGGGGTGCGCCGGTTCGGTTCCGCTGCGCTCGACCTCGCCTGGGTCGCTGCCGGCCGGTACGAGGGATTCTGGGAGACCGGGCTCAAATCCTGGGACAGTGCCGCGGGTTGCCTGCTGGTGCGCGAGGCGGGGGGCTTCGTCTCCGACTTCCGTGGTCGTTCGCTGCCGATCTGCGCGGCGGAAGTGGTCGCCGGCAACGATGCGCTGCATTCGCGGCTGCACAAGATCATCGTCGGTGCGCTGAAGGGCTGAGCCTGCTTGAATGCCTCGCGCACTCTCGCTAACAGAGGGTGCGCGATCGACGCCGTGCGGGCGTGGTGGAATTGGTAGACGCGCGGGACTCAAAATCCCGTTCCGCAAGGAGTGTCGGTTCGATCCCGACCGCCCGCACCATCGTTCCTGTGGGAACGCGAACAATCCCAGCCCGGCAGCGCTTTCGGCGAATTGGATCGATGTTCGGTACTGCGCTTGTCACAGGCCTTAGGTAGCTTCGTATTAAGCCAGGACTGTGTTGCGGCAAAAGATGTCAATGCGTCCCAAAGTTGGACGCCGAATGGCCGGTGGGCTGAGAGAAATCTAGCTAAGTCATTGAAATGGCCATGTTAGGCGCAGCCTGTGCGGAGCAGCACAGAGGCTCGTCGCTGCCGTCGGATCGGCTACAATAAATCGAGCAAATTGGTGCGGTGTTAACACCGGCGATGCCAGCGTTTGCTGGCGGCAGGTGCCGCATCTTTTCTGCGGGACGGTCCTAGCCGATGAACGACATGACCTGGCGCCACGATGCGCATCATCCTTGCCGGCCGGCATCGCTTGACTCGTTGCGGGTCGCGGTCGTCCATCCGTTCCTGATCAGCCAGGGCGGCGGCGAGAAGGTGATCGACGCCTTCGCGCGGCTGTTCCCGCAGGCCGAGTTCTTCACGCTGCTGCTGGATCGCGCCTCGCTTTCGCCTGATCTGGCCGGACGGACGATCCATTCGACGTTCCTTAATGCCATTCCCGGTGCCGCCCGGCGGTATCAGCATCTCTCGCCGCTCTACGATCGCGCGGCGGCGCGCCACCGGCTGGAAGGCTTCGATCTGGTCATCAGCTCAGGTGGACCAGGTGCCAAGACGGTGACGGTGCCGCCGGGCACGCTTCACGTTCATTACTGCCATTCGCCTGTCCGTTACCTGTGGGACCAATACGAGACATGGCGGGACCGGCTGCCGACGCCGCTTCGCCCACTGTTCGCGGGGACCGTTGCGGCGCAGCGCCGCCGTGATCTGGCCGGTGCTCGGCAGGTCGATGCCTTGATCGCCAACTCCGATTACATCGCCGCCCGAATCCGCCGCTTCTATGGACGGGACAGCACCACGATCTATCCACCGGTGGCGATCAATCGTGATCCCGTGCCGATGCGCGGCGGTGACTATTACCTGACCGTCGGGCGGCTGATCCCGGGTAAGCGGACCGAGTTGATCGTCGAGGCCTGCAATGCACTGGGGCGCAAGCTGGTGGTCGTTGGCGGCGGGCCGGAAGCAGAGCGCCTGCGCGCGATCGCCGGACCAACGGTGCGGATCGCCGGCCGGGTCGACGACGCGGAACTGCTCGCCCTCTACCGCGGCGCCCGCGCCTTCGTCTTCGCGGCGGACGAGGATTTCGGCATCGCCACCGTAGAGGCGCAGTCGCACGGTCTGCCGGCGATCGCGTTCGGCCATGGCGGATCGCTCGAGATCCTGGGTGCAAGAGCGGATGAGGCACCCAGTGCCGTATTCTTTCCCGAACAGTCCGCCTGCTCGATCCGGACCGCAATCGAGGAATTCGAGCGTGCCGAAGGTGGCTTCGACCGTCAGTCGATCAGCCGGCGAGCGGAACGGTTCTCGGAAGAACGGTTCGCCTCACGGATGACGACGTTCATCCTTGATCGATTGAATGGTCGCGGTGGCCCTGATTGAAGAAGCCAGCCGACCTAAGTTCGCAGTAAGTCTGACTAAAGCAATGTCGGGGCAGGGATAGGTTCATGAAGGATGCGCAATCAATGATTGACATGTCTCAAGTATGATCTGCTTTGAATGATCGGTTAATCATGTTTGATGGGCAAAGTATAAGGATAAAATGGGCAAGGTTGCTTTCTCGCCAAGGTATGAGCCGGCCCTCCACATAGTGGAGGCAGAAGGGGGATTGCGCCAGATGTCTGACATGTTCCTGAATTTCAGTGCTTTCGTCCAAGAGGAAAGTCAGTCCCCGCTGGTCTTTGGCCTTCGTGTCAGCACGCTCGACGTGGCCGGCGTCGCGGCCGAGATCGCGCATGGCGTGCCATCGGTCAGATCGGGCGCGCGTCTGTTCGTGACGCCCAATATCCAGCACGTCTCACTGATGCGCCGCGACGCGGAATTGCGTGAGGCGATGGGCAGCGCCGAACTCGTCACATGCGATGGGTTTCCTGTCGCGCGCTATGCGAAGATGCGGGGCTGCGTCGTCCCCGGCCGTGTCACCGGGCGCGAGGTAGTGGATGAGCTGCTGAACCGGACGGATTTGTCGAACCATCGGCTGTCCTTTCTGGTGGACAGCGCCGAGACTGCCGCCGCGGTAGAAGCCTGGGCGACCTCCAGGCAGGGACGTCCGGCGGTCCAGGTGGAGATCGCACCGCAGGGTTTCGGCAAGGACGATGATTATTGTGCGGCTCTTGCCGGCCGTATCGCCGCATTCGGCGCGACGATGCTGTTCCTGGGCGTGGGTGCGCCGCGTAGCGAAATGTTCGCTGCGCGATATCGTGACCGGCTGCCCGACGGTTGCTGGGTGTTGTGCATCGGCCAGTCGATCAAGATCGCTCTCGGTCTGGACATGGCGCCGCCCCCGGTGGTGCGCGCGCTCAACGTCGAGTGGCTTTGGCGCATGGTGCGCGAACCGCGTCGTCTGGTGGGTCGCTACTGCGACGGTGCGGTCGGCTTCGTGATCGCCGCCGCCGAGGAAATGAGCGGGCCGTCGATCGTCGGCAAGGTCGGCACGCTTGAGGCAGCGAAGGGTCACCTGGCGATGGTCAACAAGGCCGAACGCTGAGGGCTGACGATCTTTCGCTTGATCCATCTCTCTCAGAACATACGTGGCCACGTTGCTCCAGACGCACGTAAGTTACAATTGATCAGGATCTTAGGTCTTTTGTGTTACCCGAATGCAATACTGCGGCAACTTTTTTAGAAGTCGCATTGTGGATTGCACTCTGCCGGTCTATCAAGCGCACCGCGCACAGAGCAGATGGGCGAAAAGAGCCGGATTAACCGGTAACATGGGGGAAGATGCTGATGAACGTAAGGACAACTGTGTCCGTCGCGGGTGCACTCGCGCTGTGCCTGGCGACGCCGGCATTTGGCCAGAGTGCCGCGAATGAAGGCAGCGCGAACGACATCATCGTGACCGCGCAGCGGATCGAGCAGCGGTTGCAGGACGTGCCGATCTCGATCACGGTGTTCAACCAGCAGACGCTGAACAACAACAACGTGACCAATGCCAAGGATCTGGCGATCTATACGCCGGGCCTGCAGGTCAACAGCCGCTATGGCGCGGACAGCACCAACTTCTCGATCCGCGGCTTCACGCAGGAGCAGCGTACTTACGCGACCGTCGGCACGTACTTTGCCGATGTCGTTGCTCCGCGTGGTTCGGGTGCGACATTCGGCGGCGATGGCGCCGGTCCCGGCTCGCTGTTCGATCTCCAGAACGTGCAGGTGCTGAAGGGGCCGCAGGGTACCTTGTTCGGCCGTAACTCCACGGGCGGCGCGGTGCTGCTCGTGCCCCGCAAGCCGACTGACAAGTTCGAAGGCTATGCCGAGGGTTCGATCGGCAACTACGACATGCGGCGCGGGCAGGCGGTGCTCAACATCCCGATCAACGACACGTTCAAGCTGCGCTTCGGCGTCGATCGCATGGTGCGCGACGGATACCTCAAGAACATCGGTGCGCTGGGTGATGGCGCCTATGGCCGCAACAAGGGTATGGGCAACGTCGATTACTGGGCGGCGCGCGGCAGCCTGGTGGCCGAACTGACGCCGACGCTCGAGAACTACCTGGTCGTCTCGTACCAGCACACGCAGAGCAACGGCGTGATTCCCAAGACCTACCAGTGCCTTCCGGGAGTGACGACGCAGACGGCGATTGGGCGTCTGCCGTTCGGCGACATGTGCATGGCGCAGATGCAGCGCGAGAATGCCGCCGGCAAGTACACCGTGTCGAACCGACTGCCTGATTCGACTTCGCTGACCGAGCAGTGGCAGGTCATCGATACGACAAGCTGGCTGGCGTCGGATTCGCTGACGGTGAAGGGCATTCTTGCCTATGGTCAGTATCGCGGGACCACGAACCTCGATCTGTTCGGCAATTACTTTCCCTACTCGCTGGCCACCCGTTCGCCGATCCCGGCGAGTTCGGTGCGGTCGGGTAACGACGTGACCGGCTTTGCCTTTACGCACGCCAACCCGTTCAACAACAACACCAACGCGCAGTCCTCGTTCGTCAGCGAGTTGCAGCTCCAGGGTCATCCGGGCAGCGGCAAGTTCGTCTGGCAGGCCGGCCTCTACGCGGAAATCAACGATCCGCTCGGGCCGTCGGGTGTGCAGACGGCGACCTTTGCGGCTTGCGCCGATATCGACACGCTGAACTGCGCATACGGTAATCCCAACTTCCAGCTCTCCAAGTCGAAGTTCCGCGATTACGCTGTCTATGGTCAGGCAAGCTATGAATTCACTAGCCAGTTGAAGCTGACCGCGGGTCTGCGCTATACTTGGGACAAGCAGTTTTCGACGGTCCAGATCGAGACGCTTAACCTCGTGCCGCAGACCGCCGTCTGCAACAACGCATCGGTGTTCGGGGCGCTGCCTAACCGTACCTTCCCGATCGCACAGCGTTTCGGCGTCTGCCTTCAGGATCTGAAGCAGAACACCAGCGCGCCGACCTGGCTGATCGATCTCGATTATAAGCCGATGGAAGATGTGCTGCTCTACGCCAAGTACGCGCGTGGCTATCGTCAGGGCGGCCTCTCGTTGTTCAGCCCCGATACCACACAGCGGTTCGACAAGGAGACGGTAGATACCTTTGAAGTCGGCGCGAAGACCAGCTGGCGTGGTGGTCTGCCCGGATCGTTCAACATCGCCGGGTTCTACAACAACTTCCGCGGTCAGCAGCTGCTGCTGGGTGTCACCAGCTCGCAGGGCCTGGCATCTCCCAGCGCCTCGGTGGTCAATGCGGGCAAGTCGTACCTGACTGGTCTCGAAGCGGAACTCAACCTGCGTCCGTTCCAGGGCTTCAACGTCAGCGTGGCTTATGCCTATCTGAAGACGAAGCTGCAGAAGTTCGTCACGCCGACCTTCCCAGCCGGTTCGCTGTACGACACGGCCACCCCGCCCATCGTTGGCGGACCGATCCCGAACTCGGTGCCGCACAAGGTCAACGTGACCGCCGGCTATACCCTGCCGCTGCCTGAAAGCATCGGCCGCCTGACGGTTGGTGGAACCTATGTCTACCAGTCGAGCTATCGTGCGGTCGCCGCATCGTGTCCTACCGCCAACCCGGCACTCGGCTGCTCGGCGCTAACGCTCAACCCGCGCGGTGGCATTCTGCCCGCGGCGCATATCGTCAACCTCAACGTCGCCTGGGAAAACGTGGCGCAACTGCCGATCGATCTGAACTTCTTCGTCACCAACCTGACCAAGGAGTATTATTTCGTGTCGGCCAACGACAACAGCTCGCGCGGGTTCCTTACCGGCATTCTGGGCGAGCCGCGCATGTACGGCATGCGCCTGCGCTACAAGTTCGGCCAGTAAGGACGGACGCAGATACCTGACGCAGGAAAGGCGGCGGAGCGATCCGCCGCCTTTTTCTTTGCGTCATCGGGCAGCCCGTCAGACAACCCAGGCCGGTTTCAGCCCTGGCGTGAGGCCAGCCAGATCGTGTGCATGCCGTTGTCTTCGCCGCGATAGGCGTTGATGTGCACTTCATCGACGATGAAGCCTGCATTGGTCAGCCGCCCGACGAACGCTTCGTCGGTATAGGCCGACCAGATCGCCAGCACGCCGTCGGGCTTCAACGCGGCATGAGCAGCACGCAGGCCCCAGTTGCAGTAGAGCCGTTCGTTGGCGATGTGGATCAGACCATCGGGGCCGTTATCGACATCGAGCAGGATCGCATCGAATTGCCCGGTGCTTTCGACGATCACGTCATGCACGTCGGCCATGCGGATCGACACGCGCGGATCGTTCAGGTGATCGCCGAAGACATGCGCCAGCGGACCGCGGGCCCATTCGACGATCTTGGGCACCAGTTCGGCGACGACGACGCTCGCCGTCGAACCAAGTGCAGCCAAGGCGGCGCCCAGCGTGAACCCCATGCCCAATCCACCGATCAGCACCGCCGCGTCACGATCCGCAAGTGGCCCGCAGGCCAGGGTCGCCAGCATCTGCTCGGAATGACGGACTCGGTTGCCCATCAGCTCCTCGCCATCGAAGCGGATCGAATAGTCGTCTCCGCGACGCAGCAGCCGCAGATGGCCGCCATCGGGCAGGTCGGCGATATCGATCAGTTCGACCGGCGTCGTGTCGACCGGATTGGTGTCGATCGGGGTCGTGTCGGCGGGAGGATCAACCTCCGCCGTGAGCTGAGCTATCGTTATACATAAACCTTTCTCGTCGTCTCGCCCCGGGCGAGCAAAAGCCGGACGGCACAGGTCTGCCGCCGGCCGTTTTTAATTAATCTCAGGTTTGGTCATGTTTGCCGTCTGCTGACAAGTCCGCAGGGGTACGAGGGCGATCAGCGCGGGGTAGCGAACCAGATGGTATGCTGCGGACCCTTGCCGTTGTCGCGGGCGCGGACGCGGACTTCGTCGACGGTGAACCCGGCCGATTGCAGCCGGCGGACGAAGGCGGGATCGGTCGCCGCAGACCAGACCGCCAGAACGCCACCGGGGCGAAGGGCACGGCGTGCCTGCGCCAGCCCGTATTTGCCATAAAGCTGGTCGTTGGCCTCGCGCGTCAGACCATCCGGTCCATTATCGACGTCGAGCATGATCGCGTCGTAACTGCCAAGATCGATCGCGGTCGCGACATCTCCGATGCGGATATCGACCCGTGGATCGTCGATGCAGCCGGCGGTCAGCGCGCTCATCGGTTCGCGCGCCCAGGCGATGATGTCCGGCACCAGTTCCGCCACGGTGATGCGCGCGTCGGGCCCCGTCGCGGCGAGCACCGCGCGCAGGGTGAAGCCCATGCCATAGCCGCCGATCAGCAGCCGCGGCGCCTTGCGATCGCCCAGGCGAGCGCAGGTCATGGTGCCCAGCGCGACTTCCGAGCCGCTCATCCGCGTGCTCATCAGTTCGTCGCGATCGAGCATGATCATGAAGTCATTGTCGTGCTGCACCAGTTGCATGGGCTCGCCGCCCGGCACCTCGGCGACAGCGATGACCTCGCGTGGGATCAACGCTTGCGTGCCTTGCGGGCGGCATAGCGGGCATCGCGCGCAGCCTTGAGCTCGGCTTCGGTCGGCTTGGGCTTGGCCCGTGCGGCGGCAGCGGCTTCCTCTGCTGCGGCGAGCGCGGCGGCGGCTTCCTCGGCTGCCTTCAGCTTGGCCAGCTTGGCCTCTTCCATCGCGGCCTTCTTGGCGGCACTGCGTTCGGCCAGAGCGGCTTCACGCGCCTGCTGGGCGGCGAGGCGGGCGGCGGCGACTTCGGGATCGGGAGCCGGCTTCTGCCGGAACTTGTCGAGCGCGCGTTCCTTCGCTGCGCGCGCCAGGGCCGCTCGTTCATTGAAATCAGGGGCTTTGTACACTGCCATCGTCAACATGCTCCATCGGGCGACCGGTTCGCCGCATCCGCCCCCTAGCCGATCCTGCGCAGAATTGCGGCATGAGAACATCGCTGTTCGCGCGATTGTTCCGGCGTGTTGCCCGGCGGATCGTGGCAAGGGGTGCGATCGGCTTTCCGTGCCACATTCGTGGGCACTCTGCCTACCGCGCAAAAGGCTATGTGGCGATGCCGGCGCGGAACACAAGAAATCGCGGGTTCGGAATCCGAATCGCGGCGGCGGCCCAGGTTTTCTGCGCGCGCATGCTCCACATCGTCCAGGCGGCGGCATCATCGTCCGCATCGATCGCGAGCAGACAGGGGGTGAGCGGGTCGATGCTGACACGGAAGGCGTCGAGCGGTGCCGCGAGTCCCAGCCCGATCGCCTTTACGTAGGCCTCCTTGCGCGTCCAGCAGGCGAAAAAGGCCTGATGCCGGTCCGCCTCGTGCAATCGTTCGAGGTCATGCACCTCGCCATCGGCAAAGAAGCGCCGGGCGATGTCGTCCCGATCGGGCAATGGGCGCACGGCTTCGATGTCGACGCCAAGCGGCATGGCGGCGATGCCCAGCAGCCCCGTGGAGCCGCTGTGGGACAGGCTGAAGTGGAGGCCCGCATCATCAGCCAGCCGCGGCTTCTCACCTGTCGGTTGTACGATCGCGACTGCCTCGGCACTGCCGCCATGATGCCGCGCGAGCAGGCGGCGCATCATGGCGTGTGAACGGATGAACGCGTTCCGGTCGCGCGCAAAGCAGAAAGCATCCGCGCGCGAACGCTCGGTGCTGTCGAGCAGCGCGTAGTCCCGCGGCAACAGCGCTTCCTGACCACCAAGCGGAAAGAACCAGAGCTGCACGTCGCCGGCGCGCAGCGGCGGCACCTGAGGCAAGCGGTCGTTCATCGCGCCAGCCTCAGCCAGCACGCTTGCGCCGGCGCAGGTGACTGATCATACACCGGAACTTGGCAGGACGGGTTGGGGGAAGCGTGGGAACCAGGCGAGCCCTCATCATCGCATCGGGCAGCCGCTATGCGGTCGTGCTGCTGCAGGTCGTCGCCAGCCTCTTCGTCGCCCACCATGTGTTGCCCGACCAGTTCGGCCTGACGGTGCTGGGCAACGGCGCGCTGCTGCTCGCCGGCGCGCTGCGCGATCTCGGTACGGTCGGCTATCTCGTCCAGCAGAAGGATCTGGCCGAGCATCAGGTCCGCAGCGCCTTTACCATCAGCTTCCTCGTCACCGTGATCGTCACGCTGCTGCTGCTCGCCATCGCGCAGCCCGTTGCGGCGTTCTACCACGATCCCCGACTGGTCGGCTATCTGCGGCTGATGGCAGCGGCCTATGCGCTGGGTCCGCTGATGAATCCGGTGATGGCGCTGCTGACGCGCGAGATGGCGTTCAAGCGGATGGCGGTGATCGATGTCGGGTCGGGTGTGGTTGGCATGACGGCGACGGTGGCGCTGGTCTACGCCGGTTTCGGCTTCGTCAGCGTCGCCTGGGCGGCGATCGCCAAGGCGGTGGCGGCGCTGCTGCTGTGCTTCTGGGTCCGGCGTGACCTGTGGCGGCTGCGTCCGTCGCTCAGGGCATGGCGCGGGGTCATCGGCTTCGGCTTTCACGGATCGGCGACCGCGCTGGTCTACAGCGTCAGCGAGGCGCTGGTCTACCTGATGCTCGGCAAGCTCGCCAACGTGCATGTCGTCGGCCTGATCCAGCGCAGCTACCTGCTGACCCAGATTCCCGAGCGCGTGCTGCTCGCCGGTGTCGGCGCGGTAGCGCTGCCGACTTTCGCCGGGCTGTCGCGGGAGGGGAAGCCGCTGGTGCCGACCTACATCAACACCATCCGCCTGATCGTGCCCGTTTATCTGGCGGCAATGCTGGCGCTGATCGTGCTGGCGCGCCCGCTGGTCGAGGTGTTGCTCGGGCTGCAGTGGCTGGAGGTCGTGCGGCTGATGCAGATCATCGCCGCGGGCCACCTGGTGGGAGTCGGCGTGATCCTCAATCTCACCGTGCTGGTTGCGGTCGGCGGGATCGGCCGGACGACGCCGCTGGCGCTGTTCCAGGCGGGCGTCCTGCTGGCCGCCGTCGCGATCGCGGCGCCGTTCGGGTCGGTCGCCATCGCCGCGACCGCGCTGTTCGCCACGCCGGTGAGCACCTTCGCCTCCTATCTGGTGGTGCGGCGCTTCATCCCCTTCGCATGGCGCGATGTGTCCTGCGCGACGCTGTTCGGCGCAGTGATCGCGGGGATCGCCAACCTGCCGGGACTGGTGATCGTCGGATCCGGCTGGATGGCGCAGTGGCCGCTGGCCATCATCGCGCTGTCAGTGGTCGCGGGCGCTATCTGCTGGCTCGGCGCGATCCGGGTGCTGCATCATCCGCTGGGCGCCGAGATCGCGCATGTGGCGCAGCGGCTTCACGCGATCAGGGACTCTCGCCGGGTCGCCTGAGCCACCGGGGCGGCGGGTTCGCCCAACCAAGCGGTGATGATGGCAAGGCCGCGCGCCCGCTCGCGTTCATGCAGCAGCAGGTGGGTGACGCCATCCAGATAGTGCAGGTCAAGCCGGTCGCCGAACGCGACGTCGTGGAATGCGTCGAGCATCTGCTCACGGTAATTATGGCGGATTTGCACGCTGGAGGTGAACAGCGCCAGCATCCTGACGTCATTGCCGATCGCCTTTGCATATGCGGCTTCAAGGTAGCCGCGGATGTGCCGGCGCTTGAGGAAGGCGAGCGGCCCCGCGCGCCGCTGCTCGGTGACATCCTGCGGCGCGCGCATGGCGGCGGTGCGGCCGCGCAGCCGGCGGAGCAGGTTGGGCAGGGGATTGGTATGCGTGATCCGCACGATCTGGCTGCGCAGGCGATTGCGCAGGAAGCGTGCGGTCGGTGTCAGCGTCGGATCGAGGAGGATCAGCCGCCGCACGCGCCGGTCGGTCCCCGCATGGACGACGCTGCGATCGGCACCGGAGCAGAGTCCCATCAGCGCGAAGTTGCTCAGCCCTTGCGCCTCCAGCCAGTCGAGCGCATCGCGCAGGTCGGCATCGCCATGTTCGGCGTCGTTCGCTTGAAGCGGGCGCGCGGCGCTATCGCCGAGACCGGCGAAGTCGAACCGCAGGACGGCGAACCCGGCGGACGCCAGTGCCCGCGCGAAGATCACGTTCATGCGGTGATTGCCGATGCGGTGGACGACCCCGGTGTTGACGATCACCACCGTGGGTACGTTGGGCCTTAACGTTTCGGGCATTGCCACGTCGCCTTCACGCGTGGCTGGTGAGGCCAGGATGCCGACCATGCCGCCCCCGGGCCCGAACCGGGCGATCGTCTCGGTATAGCCGGTCACGCCAGTTGCCGTACGATGTCGCCGATCACCGCCGCGGGCACGAAGCCGCCCGGCGACACGCCATCGTCCAGCCAGCAGGCGCGCGCGGGAACGTGTGCCACGGCCGACAGGCAGTCGGCGCCAAGCTCATGGACGGTGCGCGTCATGGCATCGATGTCGCCGGTGACGAGCAGCCGCGTCGGCACCGGCACAGCCGCCAGCCGCGCCGCCGGATGCAGCGCGGCGAAGTGGTCGACGAGCGCGGACGAGACCGGAAACCCGAAGATCTCGGCGCCGCCGCCTTCAGCCTGCGGGCGCAAGGTCAGGCGCAGGTCGCGCCGGCGTACGCGCTGCGCGGTCGCGTCTAGTTCGGCCAAGTAATCGCCTTTTGCCGGCGGGTCCCACATCAACAGTGTGCCGACGCCATCGGGCCGCACTGCTGCAGCATCGGCCGCAAGCAGCGCGCCGTGGCGCAGGCCGATCAGCGTGACCTGGGTGGCGCCGCTGATGTCGCGCAGTTCGTCCGCTGCGGTCAGGATATCGTCGCACCAGCCCTGTGGATCACCCTCGGCCGTCTCGCCAGCTGAATCGCCGGTGCCATAATAGTCGAACCGCAGCGCGTGGATGCCTGCCTTGGCAAGCGCCGCCGCCAGATGCCGCAGCGCCCGGTGCGCCTCGATCAATTCCGGCCCCCAGGGATTGCACAGCACCGCCGCTCGCACCGGGAAACTTGCGCCAGCGGCGGGATCGTAAGCACCGTAGAGCCGGCGGTCGGCGGATCCGAAGTAGAACGGCGTCATGGCCGCGCGGCGCGGCGCGGCCTCAGCCACGATCGCCTGGTCTTCGCCGGATCGGCGGTGGTGACGTCGGCGGCATCAACGAGGGTGCCGTCATCCAGCGCGGTGGCGATCTGGCGCAAGGTGTGGTGGTACAGTGTCGCAGGCGGCACCTTGTGTCCGCTGGTCCGCTCGAACACGGTCACCACGCGTACCGCCAGCAGGGAATGGCCGCCGAGTAAGAAGAAGTTGTCGTCGGGACCGATCGACGCGGGTCCGCCGGCACCCAGCACCTCCTGCCAGACTTGCGCGAATTGCCGCTCAAGATCGCTCATCGGTACGTCCGGCGCGGTGCTTTCACCGGTGCCGACGAAGGGATTGGGCAGGCTGCGGCGATCGACCTTGCCGTTGGGGGTCTGCGGCACTTCGGCGATCTCCACGAAGATCGACGGCACCATGTGCTCTGGCAGGGCGGCGCGGGCGTGACGGCGCAGCTCGCCCGATGTCGGCGCACTGCCGGGTTCGGCCACGATGAACGCGGCGAGGCGCAAGTCGCCGTTGACGCTGCGCGGGACCACGATCGCACGCCGGATGCCCGCGTGGGCGGCCAGTACCGTCTCGATCTCCGCCGGCTCCACCCGGAAACCGCGGATCTTGAGCTGGTCGTCGCTGCGGCCGAGATGGATCAGCCGGCCTTCCGGCGTCCAGCGGCCGGTATCTCCGGTGCGATACATCCGTGCGCCGGGTTCCCGAGAGAACGGGTCGGCGCGGAAGCGATCGGCGGTATGTTCGGGCCGGTTGTGATAGCCTTCGGCCAGACCCGCGCCGCCGATCCAGATGTTGCCTGGCATGCCCAGCGGCACCGGCACGCCGCTGTC
Organism: Dryas drummondii; assembly: GCA_003254865.1. NCBI lineage: Eukaryota > Viridiplantae > Streptophyta > Magnoliopsida > Rosales > Rosaceae > Dryas > Dryas drummondii. The sequence continues at coordinate 85,694 of QANW01000570.1, forward strand.
ATCGAGGACATAGATGCGTGTGTTGGCGATCGGTTGGCCGACATCGATCGTGGCGGCATCGGTGATGTGTGCGGCCATCGAATGGATCGTGGTCTCGGTCGGACCGTAGAGGTTCCAGACCTCGACCCCGCGCGCCAGCAGCGCCGCGGCAAGGTCGGCCGGCAATGGTTCGCCGCCGCTCAGCGCACGGAAGCCGGGGTGGGGCTGCCAGTCGGCATCGACCAGCAGCCGCCAGGTGGTCGGCGTCGCCTGCAGCATCGTCGCGCCGCTCGCGTGCAGGCGCGCGGCGAGCGCGGCGCCGTCGGCGGCCATGTCACGTGGGATGAGGTCGATCGTCGCGCCGACGAGCAGCGGACCGAACAGTTCGAGCGCGGCAATGTCGAACGAGATCGTCGTCACCGCGGCAAATACGTCGCTCGCTGCGATCCCCGGTTCGCGCACCATCGAGCCGAGGAAGTTGGCGAGCGCGCCGTGCGAGATGCGCACCCCGTTAGGCAGGCCGGTAGTGCCAGAGGTATAGAGGATATAGGCGATATCCGTCGGCTGCGGGGCATCGAACGATGCCGGCGGCGGCGCATCGTCTGCGTGCGGATCGAGCACGGCAGTTCCGGCCGGCAGCCAGTCCGGCCGCTCGCCACTCGCCAGGACCAGCCCGGTGTCACTGTCCTCGGCCATGAAGGCAAGGCGTTGAGCAGGGAAAGCGGGATCGAGCGGCAGGTACGTCGCGCCGACCTGCTGGATCGCCAGCAGGGCCGCCACTATCGATGGCGATCGCTCCATGAAGATGCCGACCACCATGCCCGGCCTGGCTCCGGCGGCCGACAATCGCCGCGCTAGCCGGTCTGCGGTGACGGCAAGGGTGGCGTAGTCGACGCTTTCATCCCCGAAGCGGATGGCGCTGCGTTCCGCATGGGTTGCCGCTGCGTCCGCAAACTGGACGATGAAGGGGCGAGGATCGAGATCGACCGTGCTGTTGTTGAACTCTTCCAGCACCTGCCGGCGTTCGGCGCGGGGCAGCATCGTCGTTGGGATCGGCGACGCAGCGGGCGAAGAACGCCACCAGGTCTGCGCCCAATCGGTCGGCCGTGGTCTGGTCGAACAGGTCCACCGCATAGTCGAGCGAGCCGTGCAGCATCTCGCCCGTCCACGCGAGATTGAGCGTCAGGTCGAACTGGCCGGGCTGGATCGGCACATGGAACGGTGACAGCTTGACGCCGTCCAGGTCCATCCCCGCGCCATAGCCGCTGAGCAGCGTCGAGAACTCGCGATGGGCCGGGAACTGCATGATGTTGAGGAAGCAGTTGAACAGCGGCGACGCACGGATGCCACGATCGTTCGATTCTTCCCGGCCGGCGCGTTCGTCACGCAGGCGTTCGACCAGCGTCTGCACCGGGAAAGCCTGCGCCGCGATCGCATCGTGCAACACGTCGCGCTGCTGCGAGATCGCCTCGCGCACCGTCATGCCCCAGTGGAAGCGGCCGCGGATCGGCAGCGCGTTCACATAGTCGCCGATGACGCCGTAGGTATCCTCCCGCCGATCGGAGAACGAGCTGCCGACGATCACGTCGGTGCTGCCCGAAAGCCGCGCCAGGAACATTTCGTAAAGCGTCAGGACGACGACGAACACGGTCGTGCCGCTGTCGCGCGCCAGTTCCACCAGCCGCGCTACCAGCGCCTCGTCGAGCGCGAGCCGGGCGGAGCCGCCACGCAGCGACGGCATGGTGGGATATGGGCGATCGAACGGCAGCGACACGGTGGTGGGGGCGTCCGCCAACTGGCCACGCCAGTAATCCCACAGCGCCTCGCTGTCCGGATCGGCAAGTGTGCTCGCCTCGGTCGCGATACGATCGGCATAGCGGGTTGACGGTGTTACAAGACCGGCGGCCGGGCTACCGTGCAGTTCCAGCCAGGCCATCAGCAACTCGGCCGCGAGCAGCAGCATAGAAAAGCCGTCGCTGACGATGTGGTGCATCATCACCACCTGCAGGTGCTCGTCGGCCCGCGTCTCGATCAGCAGCAGTCGCACCAGCGGACCCTGCTCGAGATCGAACGGCGCATCGCGTGCCGCATCGACCATGGCATGCAGCGCCGCGTCGTCCAGCCCCCGCCCGTCACGCACCTCGACACTTGCCGGCCCGACCCCGGAGATGTGCTGGAACGGATTGCCATCGTCATCGGCATGGAAGCTGGCACGCAGCATCGGATGGCGATCGACCAGCCGCTGCAGCGCGTTGCGGCTGCCTTCGAGGTCGGCTGGGCGATCGATCCTGACGGCGCAGGCGAGATTGTTGACCGGGCTGCCCGGGGCGACGCTCTCGAGCAGCCAGATCGCCCGCTGCCCATGCGAAAGCGGCAGGTCCTCACCCGTCGTCGCGGCGCGTTCGTGCAGCCATGCGATGATCTCGTCGCGCCGCCCGGTCAGGACTTCCCGGTCGGTGGTGGTCAGGGCGCCTTTCGGAGCACGAAAGCGCAGCTGCGTGCCTTCAAACCAGAGCGTGATCCCCCGACCCTCAAGCTCCGCAACAATCGCACCCAGCGTCAAAGCACGCCCTCCTCCCAGGCTTCGTCGGCATCCTCAGTGACGCCGGTCGCCTCACTCTGGTGACCGGCGCCGTCGATAAGGTCGACCAGCACCTGCGACAATCCGATAACGCTATGACCCTGCAGAAGGTCCTTCACCGGCAGATCGACATCGAGCTGTGCCGCAATGGTATTGCGCACCTGCACCGCCATCAGCGAGTCCAGACCCAGCCGGCTGAGCGAGGTGTCGGCCTCCAGCCCGCTCGCCTCGAAGCCCAGCACCCGCGCGACCTCCTCATGCAGGTAGCCCTGCAACGCCTCGCGCCGCGCCTCCGGCGTCGCATCGTCACTCAATGCCTTGTAGGCGGCCAGCTTCGCGTTGGACGCCGGTCGCGCGGCATGGCCGCTCGACGCCGCGTCCGACCGGACCTTCACGCCCAGCAGCGTGCGGACCGCCGGCCCGCCGGACTGGCCGACCCGCTGGACATCAAGTGCAGAAACGCCGGCATAGGCCGTGCTGCTCGACAGGATCGTCGCCATCGCGGCGAGCGCATCGGCCGGTTCGACCAGGCCGATCCCGCCACGCGCCCAGATTGCCCGCTGCGCCTCCATCTCGGCGGCCATGCCGACTTCGGCCCACGGACCCCAGGCGATGCTGGTGCCGGGAAGGCCATGACGGCGGCGATGGAACGCCAGACCATCGAGGAAGGCGTTGGCCGCGGCATAGTTCGCCTGACCCGCCGACCCGAACAGCGCTGCGGTCGAGGAGAACATGACGAAGACGTCGAGCGGATCGTGCAGCGAGGCCCGGTGCAGGTTCCAGGCGCCGTCCATCTTCGGCCGCCGGACACGTTCGAAGCGATCGGCATCCTGATCGTCCAGCGGCGCATCGGCGAGTACGCCGGCGGCGTGGAACACACCGCGCAACGGTGGTAGTCCCGGGATCGTCTCCTGCCACAGTCGCTCGACCGCCGATGGATCGCCGACATCGCAGGCGATTGCCGAGATGCCGGTGGTACCGGCCGATCGCAATTCCGCCAGCCGCGCCTCCTGCCCGGCGCCGCCGCTGCGGCTCAGCGTCACGACATGGCCCGCGCCCTGTTCGACCAGCCAGCGGATCAGCTTGAGGCCGATGCCGCCAAGCCCGCCGGTGACGAGGTACGTGCCGTCGACGCGCACCGCGAACGGCGGTGCCCACTCGTCCGGCACCAGCACGATCTTGCCGATGTGGCGGGCGTTGGCCATGTGGCGGAATGCCTGCTTGGCGGCGCTCAGCGGGAACGCCTCCACCGGCAGCGGATCGATCTCGCCGCGCTCGGCCAGTGCCATGATGCCGGCGAAGTTGGCCTGCACGATATCGGGCGTCTGGATTGCCGCGGCCCCCAGATCCTCGACCCGATAGCGCACGTCAGGCGCGACCGCCGCGACCTCTTCCTCGGTCCACAAGCCCTGCTTGCCGATCTCGACGAAGCAGCCACCCGGCCGGATGATGCGCAGTCCGGCCTCGATGAATTCGCCCGCCAGCGAGTTGATGACGCAATCGACGCCTTCGCCGTTGGTCACCTCCATCACCCGGTCCGCGAACGAGGTGCTGCGCGAGTCAAAGACGTGCGATGCGCCGCGTTCACGGGCGAAGGCGCGTTTCTGGTCGTTGCCGGCGGTGGCGAAAATCTCCAGCCCGGCCAGCTTGGCGAGCCGCAGTACCGCACTGCCGACGCCGCCCGCTGCGGCATGGACCAGCACGCGTTGACCCGCTTTCAGCCCGGCGACCTCAAGGCACAGCTGCGCGGTGAGATAGGCGTTGGGGATCGTCGCGCCTTCGGCAAAGCTGATGTTCGCCGGCTTGGGCGCGACGAGCGCGCGTGGACAGATGCAGTGCGACGCGAAAGATTCTGGCGCGATCGCGACGACTTCGTCACCGACCGCGAGATCGGTGATGCCGCTGCCGACCGCGGTGATCACGCCGCCGCATTCGCTGCCGAGTGGCGGCACCGGCGCCGGATACATGCCCAGCGCGTTGATCAGGTCGCGGAAGTTGAGGCCGCTGGCGCGGACCTCGATCTCGACTTCGCCGGCGGACGGAGTCCGGCGCGGCAGCGTATCGAACCGCAGCCCGTCGAAGTCGCCGCGTGCCTCGATCGTCAGCACCTTGCGCTGATCGCCTTCGGCGCTCTTGGGTGCGGCCAGCTCGCGCAACCGCGGCGCCAGCACCGCGCCGTGGCGCACCGCAAGCTCGGGTTCCTCCACGCTCAGGCTGGCGAGCGCGCGCAGCGTCATGCGGGCGTCGGGTTGGCCGGCGGGATCGAGGTCGATGCGCATCCGCGGCGCCATGGCCTGCTCTGCCGCGAGCGAACGCGACAGGCCGACCAGCGGCGCATTGCCGAGCGTGACCTCGTCTCCCGGGCTGGCGGAATGTGCGCCGCGCGTGACGATGCAGAGCGCCTGCGTCGGTGCGGCGGAACCGAGCAACCGAGTCCGATCGATCAGTGCCAGCGCGCGGGCGGCGCCATCGGCCAGCACGTCGCCGGTCGCCGGATCGAGCGCGGTGCAATCGACCACCAGTGCCGGTGGTGTGCCACCCTTGCCAAACGCATCGGCAAGCCGCGTACGATCGATCACCGTCGCTTCGCCACCGCGTTCGACGATCGCGGCGGCAAGCTCATCGGCGAAGCCGCCGTGATCGGCGATCAGCAGCCGCTGACCCTTGGCCGGCGCGGTCGATCCGGCGCCAATCGCTTCCTGCCAGTGCGGCACAAGCGTGCGGGTGCGGATGCCTGCGCCCAGCGATCCGGGCGTCACCGCCTGGCTGAGGCCGCCGTTGATGGTTGCGATCAGGTTGCCGTCGGGATCCTCGATCCGGATGTCGTACCGCAGCATCGACGTGCCACCGGTATCGATGGTCCGCGCCGAGACCCAGATCGTCTGGGTGGCGGGGCGATGCAGGACGATCTCGTCGATCCCGATCGGGATATAGACGTTGTGCTGCGCGGCTTCGACCACCAGGCTGCCGACAGTCTGGATCGCACCGTCGAGCAGCGTCGGATGGATGTTGACCAGCGCGCCGCCGACCAGTTCGGGCGCCAGCTCAAGCCGGGCGACCACCTCGCTGGTGCCGACCACGTGCTCGCGGTGCACCGTCTGGAAGACGGGGCCGAGTTCCAGGCCGATCGCGAGGTTGCTGGCATAATAGTCCGGCATCGAGATCTCACGCTCTTCGCGGGCGCGCAGATCGAGCACGGTGGCGGCGCCGTTCTCCCGCTGCGCCTCGCCGGCGCGGATGCGGCCGGTGGCGTGGATCGTCCATTCCTGCGCATCAGGATCGCCGGTCAGCGGCGCGCTGCGCAGCGTGACCTGCCAGCCACAATCGTCAGGGACCAGCTCGGTATGGAGCTGGATCAGTTCCTCGAATTCCAGCTTCACCGGGCTGCGGAACACGACCTGCTCGACCACGACCCGATCGACGAGACCGATCGCGCGGGCCGCAGCGAACATCACCTCAAGCACGCCCGCACCGGGAACGATCGCGGTGCCGAAGATCACATGCTGGCCGAGGTAGGCGGGTGCGTCGGCCGATATCTCGTTGATGAATGAGACCGTCGGCCCCGGGCCGGGGATGCGTTCGCCCAGGAGATGGTGCAGCGTTCCGTCGCCGCGCCGCTGCGCCGGCATCGTATTGTGCAGCAGCCAGTGGACCTTGCGCTGGAATGCATACGTCGGCAGCGCGATCCGGCTGGCGTCGCGTACCCCGGGCAGCGCATCCCAGGCGAACGTCGCGCCTTGCAGGTACAGGTCGCGCACCGCGCCCAGCATCTCGCGCACATCATCCCGCCCGCGGCGCAGCGAGGCGATCGTCGCCCAGCGCGCGGTGGGCAGGGCACGGGCGGCGAGACCGAGCAGCACCGGGCTGGGGCCGACCTCGACCAGCGCATCGATGCCGATCTCCGCCAGCGCGCTGATCGCCGGGGCGAAGCGGACGGCGGCGCGCGCATGCCGGCGCCAGTAGGCGGCGTCCGGACCGGTCCCGTCAGGGAAAGGTGCGCCGGTCAGATTCGAGATGATCGTCACCTGCGGCTGTTCATAGGCGGTCTCGGCCGCGCGGGCCTCGAACGCGTCGAGCATCGGATCGAGCAACGGCGAGTGGAATGCGTGGCTGACATCGAGCGGTCGACTGTCGATGCCGCGCGCGGTCAGCGCTGCGAGAACCTGCGTCAGCGCCGCGGCGTCTCCGGACACGACCGTCTCTTCCGGGCCGTTGATCCCGGCGACTGCCAGCCGGTCGGCAAAGCCTTCGAGCGCCTGCAAGACCACCGCCTCGTCGGCAAAGACCGCCGCCATGGCGCCGCCATGCGGCAATGCCTGCATCAGCCGGCCGCGTTCGGCGACCAGCCGCAGGCCATCTTCGAAGCTGAACACGCCGGCGACGAACGCCGCGCTGTATTCGCCGACCGAGTGACCGACGACGACCGAGGGCGTGATGCCCCACGATCTCCAGAGTTCCGCCAACGCGCATTCGATCGCGTAAAGCGCGGGCTGGGTATAGGCGGTCTCGTCGATCAGCGATGCGTCATCATCCGCGGCGAACAGCACGCTGAGGAACGGGCGGTCGAGCAGCGGATCGAGCACGTCCGCCACGCGATCGATCATCGCCCGGAACACCGGCTCGTGATCGTAGAGCGTCCGGCCCATGCCGACGTACTGCGCGCCCTGTCCGGTGAACAGGAAGGCGATGCGTGTCGTCGCGTCAGGCCGACCGCCGCTACGGTCCGCAGGGGCCTCGACCGCGGTTTCGCCATCGGCGATCCGGCGCAGCGCGCGTTCGAGATCAGCGACGCTGTCGACCACCAGCCCAAGGCGGCGCTGCATATGCTCACGCCCCGCACCCAGTGTTAGCGCGACATCGGCCAGCGACAGGTCCGGATGGCTGGCGAGGTAATCGGCATGACGCCCGGCCGAAGCGACGAGCGCGTCGGTAGAGCGGGCCGACAGCGGCACGAACTGCGGCTCCGGCGGCTGCCCGTCCGTCTGCCGACGTGTGCCGTATCGCGGCGCTTCCTCGATGATGACGTGTGCGTTGGTGCCGCTGAAGCCGAAACCGCTGACGCCGGCTCGACGCGGGCGGTTGGGCTGGCGGGGCCAGGGCGTGGCCTTGTCGACCACCTGCACCGGCACCCGGTCCCACTCGATGCGCGGATTGGGCGTGTTGAAGTGCAGGCTCGGCGGCAGCTCTTCGTGATCGAGCGCGCCGATCACCTTGAGCAGGCCGGCGACGCCCGATGCCGCCTCGGTGTGGCCGATGTTGGTCTTGATCGATCCCAGCAGCAGCGGCCGGTCGGCCGGGCGTCCTTCGCCCAGCACGTTGGCCAGCGCCTCGACCTCGATCGGATCGCCGGTCGGCGTGCCGGTGCCGTGCGCCTCGACATAGTCGATATCGTCCGGTGCGAGGCCGGCATCCGCCAGCGCCATGCGCACCAGCGCTTCCTGCGCGGGGCCGAACGGCTGAGTCAGCCCGGCGCTGCGGCCGTCGGAGTTCACCGCGGTGCCGCGGATCACGCCGATGATCGGATCGCCGTCACGCTCGGCATCGGACAGGCGCTTGAGCACCAGGACGCCGCCACCTTCGCTGCGCACGAAGCCGTCGGCGGCGGCATCGAACGTCTTGCACAGTCCGTCGGGCGCCATCAGCGCACCTTGCGAGAACAATACGGCGCCATAAGGCGCGAGCAGGATGCTGGCGCCACCGGCGAGCGCCAGGTCGCTCTCGCCCGACCGCAGGCTCTGGCAGGCGAGATGGATGGCGACGAGCGAGGTCGAGCAGGCGGTATCCACCGCCACCGACGGCCCGACGAGGCCGTAGGAATACGACAGCCGCCCCGCATTGGCGTGCTGGCCGCTGCCGTTCACCTGATAGATGTTGCTGTGCCCGCTGGGCAGTTCCTGCAGCCGGAAGCTGAAGTCCGGGCTCGGCCCGCCGACGAACACGCCGGTGCGGCTGCCCGCCAGACTATCCACCGCGATGCCGGCGCGTTCCAGCGCCTCATACGCGGTTTCCATCAGCAGGCGCTGCTGCGGATCGATGAACTCGGCCTCACGCGGGGTGATGCCGAAGAACTGCGCATCGAAGCTGGTCACGTCATCGAGATAGCCGCCGCGGTTGGCGTACATCTTGCCCGGCGTGCCGGGTGTCGGATCGAGATGCTTCTGCACGTCCCAGCGATCCGCGGGGATCGCGGTGACTGCATCGACCCCGGCCTCGACCAGTCGCCACAGCGCCTCGGGATCGGTGACGCCGCCCGGATACCGGCAACCGGCGCCGATGATGGCAATCGGCTCGCGCCGACTGCGCCGTTCACGCTCCAGTTCATCCTGGAGGCGATCGATCGCATTGAGCGCCTGCTCGAGCAGATCGCCGTCCAATTGATCGGAGGAGCTGATCGCTCCATGCAGTTCGTTCATGATCAGCCCTTCGGCCCCCGCCCCCGCGGTGCGAAGAACTGAACTAACTCAAGTCTTTCAGTCGGGCAACGAGCTTGGCACGAAGATCGGGGTCGACCATCGAAGCGCGTGCCGCCGGGGCTGCGGCGGCGACCGGGGGTGGTGCAATGCGCTGCAGCAATGACCGTGCAAGCTCACCAAGATTGCGATTGTTGAGCAGCAGCGTCGGCGACAGTTTGCCGCCATAAACCAGTTCGATCTGCTCGCGCAAAGCGGCGCTGAGTGGATCGATCCCGGCCGATCGCCAGTCCATATCGATCGCCAGCGGATCGGGTGATTGTCGGAACGGGGCAATCGCCAGGCGCATGGCGGATACGATCATGTCGAGCCGCCTTGCGACGGGAACCTTGGGCAGGACTTCGGTCAACGGGGCCTGCGCCGCTGCTACCGGCATGCCTGACGGCGCACTGTCGGGCGCCTTGGCAAAGGCGCGGACCTGCGACGCCCAGTGGCGCTTGCGATCGAAGGGATAGGCGGGAAGATCGACCCGTTGCCATGGTTGTTCGGCATATACGGCTGCCCAGTCGATCGTCGCGCCGGCACGATAATCGGCAGCGACCGCCTCAAGCCCCGTGCTGCTTTCCGGAGCTACCGCCGAGGGATCGGGCTTCCCCACCAGCACCGCCTCAAGCCCCGCGCGCAATTCCGCCGCGGTCGTGCCGACGATGGCGACCCGGTGCGCGAAATGCGCGCGGCCCAGTACGGCCGACTGGCAGATGGCCGCGACCGGCGCATCGTCCCGCAACAAGGCACAATAGCGCTCGGCGAGCGTGCGCAATGCGGCGGCCGAGTTGGCCGAGATCGGCAGGATCATCGGTGCCTCGATGGTCCGCCTCTCTGCCAGCGCAGCCGGCACCGGCGGTTCCTCGACGATCAGGTGCGCGTTGGCCCCGCCGAAGCCGAAGCTGCTCACCCCGGCGATCCGCGGCCGTTCGCCGCGCGGCCATGGCATCGCTTCGCGCGGCACGGTGACCGGCAGGCTGGCCCAGTCGATCAGCGGATTGGGCTGGTCGAAATGCAGGTTGGGCGCGATGGCGTCGGCCGCGAACGTCGCCAGCAGCTTGAGCAGTCCGGCGATCCCGGCGGCGCTCTCCAGATGGCCGATGTTGGTCTTGATCGATCCGATCGCCAGCGGCCGGTCGGCCGGTCTGTCGCGGCACAGCACGTTGCCGATCGCCGCGACCTCGATCGGATCGCCCAGCGGCGTCCCGGTGCCATGCGCCTCGACAAAATCGATCGCCAGCGGATCGACCCGCGCGGCTTTCAGCGCGGCGGCGATCACTGCCTCCTGCGACGAGCCGCGCGGCGCGGTCAGCCCGGCCGAGCGGCCGTCCTGGTTAGTCGCGCTGCCGCGGATCACACCCAGGATGCGCTCGCCGCTGGCCAGCGCATCGCTCAGCCGGCGCAGCGCCACCATGCCGCAGCCCTCACCACGCACGAAGCCCTGCGCGTCGGCCGAGAAAGTACGGCAGCGGCCATCGGGGGCGAGCATCCGCGCCTTGGAATAGATCACGCTGAGTTCGGGCGAGAGGATGACGTTGGCACCGCCGGCCAGGGCTAGATCGCACTCCCCCAGCCGCAGGGCCTGCATCGCCAGATGGACCGCGATCAATCCGCCCGAACAGCCGGTGTCGAGCGCCATCGCGGGGCCGATCAGGTCAAGGAAATAGGACAGGCGACCCACCGCGGTGCCATAGGCGACGCCCGTCGCCGAATAGGCATCGAGCGTGGACCCATCGCTAAACAGATCGTGCCCGTAATCGCTGGGGCCGAGCGCCATGTAGACGCCGGTCGCGCTGCCGGCGAGGCTGTGCGGATCGATGCCGGCGTTCTCGATCGTCTCCCAGCCGACCTCGAGCAGCAGGCGCTGCGTCGGGTCTAGCCGTGCCGCCTCTCGCGGGGCGATGCCGAAGAATTCGGCGTCGAACATGTCATGATTGTCGATCAGCGCGGCGTGGCGCGCACGCGCCTTGCCGGGCGCATCGATGTCGGGATCGTAATAGTCGACCAGCGTCCAGCGATCGGCGGGTATCTCGTGCACCGCATCGACTTTGCCGAACAGCAGCCCACCAAGCCCGGCCAGGTCGTGGACGCCGCCCGGCAGACGCATTCCCGCGCCGATGACGGCGATGTCTTCCAAGCAGTATCCCCCAACCCAAGCCGGCAACGAACTGGAAGGGTTATGCCGAGCGGACGGGGCAGGCAAGGGGCGACGAACTACCTTATCGGCGGGGGTATATGACCCGCCGCGCAGGCCTACATCGGTGCGTCGATGGTGAAGACAATGCCTTCGGGGTGGTAGTCGATGCGCGTCTTGCCGCCGATGTGCTGGGCCATGACCCGCTGGATCATGCGCGAGCCGAAGCCGGTACGGGTCGGCGGCTTGACCGGCGGCCCACCATGCTCGCTCCAGCTGAAGGTGAAGCGGCGTTCCTCCTCGTGCGGCACCAGCGTCCAGTTGACGCTGACCGTTCCTCTAGGAGTAGACAGCGCGCCGTACTTGGCGGCATTGGTCGCCAGTTCGTGCAGCGCCATCGACAGCGCCAGCGTGACCGGGGGGGAGAGCCGGATGTCTGGTCCCGTCGCGGTGTAGAGGTGGCCGTCGCCACCATCGAACGGGTGCATCGCCGCGGCCACTACATCGGCGATCGATGCGCCATCGACCTCGTCACGCAGCAACAGTTCGTGCGCAGTCGCCAGGCTGTTGATCCGCCCGCCGATCAACTCGCCCGCCTCTTCGAGCGAGCCGGCGTTGCGCAGCGTCTGGTTGACCACCGCGCTGACCGTGGCGAGCGTGTTCTTGACCCGGTGAGTCAGCTCGCCCGCCAGTAGCTGGCGGTGCTCCTCGGCATGCTTGCGGTCGCTGATGTCGGTGACGAAGCCGGTCATGCTCAGCGGGCTGCCGTCGCCACGGCGCAGCAGTTCGCCCTGGACGCCCAGCCAGCGCTGCTCGCCGGCCGGCGTCATGATCCGGTACTCGATCTTGTAGGGCACGCCGGTCTGCGCGGTCGCCTTGACCGCGGCGAGAACGCGGGGCCGATCCTCGGGATGGATGACGGCCTTGAAGTCCCGGTAGGTGAACGGCCCGTCCGGGTCATACCCGAAGGTACGCTTGCAGCTTGACGATGCGTCGAGTTGTTCGGTCAACGGATCGAAGGCCCAGGTGCCCAACTGTGCCGCCTGCAAGGCGATCGCGAGCCGTGCCTCGCTGTCAGCCAGCCGCACCTGCACTTGCGCCGCATCGGCCAGCAGCAGTTGCTGTTCGGCCTCCAGCGTCGCCACGCGTTCGCGTTCGATCGTCACGTCATGCTGAGAGGCGAAGTAGTAGCGCAGCGTCTGGTCATCGCCGAACACCGGCGTGACCAGCAGCCGGTTCCAGAACGGCGATCCGTCGCGGCGATGGTTGAGCAGGTCGACCGATATCTTGGCCTGATCGCGGATCGCGTCGCGCAGGCGGGCGACTTCGGCCTTGTCGGTCATCGGCCCCTGCAGGAACCGGCAGTTGCGGCCCAGCACTTCTTCGCGCGAATAGCCGGTCAGCGCCTCGAACGCGGCATTCACATAGACGATCGGATTGTCGGGCAGGGTGGGATCGCTGATCGCCATCGGCAACATCGCGTCACGGCATCCGACCACGAACGGATCGCCCGAACGCTGGCGATCGTCGAACCAGGCGATGGTCGCTGCGGCGCTATCGTCGAGGGGCGCTATCGCAGCAAGGTTCGATGTTCGTTCCAACATCCAGCCGAATAGCGATCGCTATCGAGCAGATCAAGATAGCCCAAACTGTCCGTCAGCGTACACGACGGGATCGCGACGGCGATGGAAGTGGCGCGCATGGCCAAAAACACCATCGTATACCATTGTTAAGATAAGGATTTACTGGGCCGGTTATGGTCTTTGCGGTTCATGCTTGAACGGACGTCGCTCTCGCGCAATAGAACATGACAGGACCATGCATCACTTGCACCCGGTCTTGTGGGAAGGGCCTGGTTGACCGCGCAATGACTAGCAGGATCGTTGACCGCGAAATGAACGACGCCGGTGGCGCGCTGTATCCGCGTGCGCTGTGGCGCCTGGCGTCATGACGACGGGAGACGATGCCGGAGCGGCCCCGAGGATCCTGGTGGTCGAGGATGAATGGCTGATCGCCTTCATGGTGTCCGACACGCTTGAAGAGGCCGGTTTTGCGGTCTGTGGCCCGGCGTCTTCGGTCGAGCAGGCACGGGCACTGATGGCGGAGGGTCCGGTCGATCTCGCCGTGCTCGACGTCAACTTGGGGACGGAGCAGAGCCTGGTCCTGGTCGACGAATTGCTTGCCGGCGGTGCGCAGGTGATCCTGACGACTGGCTATCAGGAAGAAGACCTGCCCGCAGAGTTCCAGTCGATCCCGATTCTGGGCAAGCCGTTTTCCGCCCGCAACCTGCTCGATGTAGTGAACCGGCTCGATCTGCGATCAGGCGTTCAGAAGTAGATGTCGACATAGTCGGTCAGGCCATCGCACATCTCCATCTGCTGTAATCGCCAGTAACGCCGCTTGCCGGTGATGCGGAAGTCGAACGGACCGTCGCGCACGCACCGCCGTCCGGGATCGGGCGAACCGTCGATGACGATGCGGCCGCGGAAGGTGAAGTCGCGCGCGCCGATCCGCACGACATCGCCATCGATCGTAAGGCGCTGTCTGCCATCGGCGGACTGATGCGCGCCCGCCAGATGCATGACACCACCTACCGTGCGGACGGTCAGTTTCCCCCTGCGCGGCGTCTCGAAGCCGATCCAGTGCAGCGTCACCCCGCTGTTGTGGAGCAGCCGGCTCATCGCGCCCGCATCATCCACCTGGGTCCGTGCCGGTGGGGAGGGAGCCTCGTCCGCGATGGCCGGCGCGGCCGCCAGCAGGATCGCTGCCAGCCCCGCCATGCCGATGCGCGATCGCGCCATCACTACAGCAGCTTGTCGAGCGTGATCGGGAGGCTGCGCACGCGCTTGCCGGTGGCGTTGTAGACCGCGTTGGCGATCGCCGCGCCGGTGCCGGTGATGCCGATCTCGCCGATCCCGTGCGCACCCATCGGGGTGTGCTGGTCGGGAATGTCGGTCCAGATGATCTCGATCGGCGGCACGTCGAGATGCACGGGCACGTGGTATTCGGCCATGCTCGGGTTCATGATCCGCCCGGTGCGCTCATCGAACTGCGTTTCTTCCATCAGCGCGAGGCCAAGGCCCATGATGATCCCGCCGCGGAACTGGCTGGCTGCAGTCTTGGGATTGAGGATCCGGCCGCAGTCGAACGACCCGAGGAAACGACTCACCCGGGTCTCGCCGGTCACCGCGTTGACCCGCACTTCGGCAAACATCGCCGCATAGGAGTGCATCGACCAGTGCTGCGTCTCCAGCGGCTTGGGCGCCTGCACCTCGACCACGACCTCGTCCTGTTGCGCGCGCGACAGGATCGAGGCGTAGCTCTCGTGCCGGCCGGGTTCGTCCTCCTTGGCAAGGCCGCCGTCGATCGAGATCAGTTCGTCCGCCTTCAACCCGGCGATCGGCGAGTCGTTGCCGACCAGCTTTATCAGTTCGGCCACCAGCGCCTCATGCGCCGCCATCACCGACGCGCCGATCGCCGCGGTCTGCTGCGACCCACCGGCCAGCACCGTGCCCGGCAACGAGGAATCGCCGTACGAGAACGTAACTTGATCGGGCGTCAGGCCGAGCCGCTCGGCCGCCATCGACGTCTGCACCGTCGCGGTGCCCATGCCCATTTCGTGGGCGGCGATGTCGACGCGGGCGCTGCCGTCACGCAGCAGGCGGATACGCGCGGCGCCGCCGTTCATCCGGTAATAGGGGTAGGTGCCGGTCGCGCAGCCGAGGCCTATCAGCCACTCGCCCTCGCGGCGGCTGCCCGCCGCGCGGCGCTGATCCCAGCCGAAGCGTTCCGCGCCTTGCTCATAAACCTGCGTGAGGTTGCGCAGCGAGAAGGGCGTGTTGTCGGTCGGGTCGGTTTCCGGTTCGTTGCGGCGGCGCAGTTCGATCGGATCGATGCCGATCCGCTCGGCCAGTTCGTCGATCGCCGATTCCAGCGCGAAGGTGCCGACCGCCTCACCCGGGGCGCGCATGAAGGTGTTGGCGAGCATGTCGATCTTGGTCGATCGCGTCTCGAGCAGGAAGTTGCCTGCGCCATAGAGGCTGCGCGTGGCGACGATGAACGGCTCGACCATGCCGTTGTGCGGCGTCTGCGGCGTGGTGCCGGTGTGGATGATCGCCTCGAACGTGCCGTCGGCGCTGGCGCCGATCGCCACCCGCTGCTCGGTATCGCTGCGCCCGCCGACGAGCCGGTAGACGCCCTCTCTGGACAGGGCGAGGCGGACCGGACGCTCGGCGATCTTCGCGGCGGCGGCGGCGAGCACCTGATGGTGCCACAGCGTCTTCGACCCAAACCCGCCGCCGACATAGGGGCTGGTGACGTGGACCTGATCTTCCTCGATCCCGAAGATGGCGGACAGCGACCAAGCGGTATGCGCGACCGCCTGTGTGGCATCGTGAACGATCAGCCTGTCACCCTCCCACAGCACCGTCGCCGCGTGCGGCTCGATCGCCGCATGGGTGTGGCGCGGGGTGTGGTATGTCTCGTCGACCTTGACCGCGGCGTCGGCGAGCGCCTGCTCGGCATCGCCGATCTCGATGTGCAGCGGCTCGCCCTGGAACTTGCCGATCTCGGTCCCGTTGGCAATCGCATCCGCCAGCCGGGTCACGGCGTCCTCGACCTCGTAGCGCACGCGGATCAACGACTTGGCATGATCGGCCTGCTCCTGCGTTTCCGCGAGCACGACCGCGATTTCCTGACCGTTCCAGTGGATGCGATCGTCCTGCATCACCGGCAGATTGTCTCCGCCCGCGGCCTTGGCCTTGCTCATGAATACCGGCATCGGCTTCATGCGCGGCGCGTTGTGGTGAGTCATGACGAGCACCACGCCTGGAGCGGCGCGGGCGGCCTCGACATCGATCTCGGCAATTCGGCCCTTGGGAATCGTGCTGAACGCCACGGCGGCATAGACCATGCCCTCCGGCGCGAACTCGGCGGCGAAGCGTGCCGCGCCGCGCACCTTCAGCGGACCGTCGATCCGCGACACCGGCTGGCCGACATGGCCATGGCGACGGCGGATCAGCGGATCGGGGCGCCCGCCGGGGATCATGCTGTCGGGCGCCTTCTCGATCGCCTTCTTCATCGCGCCCTGGACCGCGCCCTGCACGATCTTGCCTGCGTCGCCGAGGATGCTCATGCGGGTTCTCCGGTCAGTTCGTGCAGCACGGCGGGAATGGTCCGCTCAGCAAGGGCAATCTTGAAGGCGTTGTCGCTGAGGCCGACCGCGTCGGCGAGTTCGGCACGCGCGGCGGCATGGAAGGTTTCGGCGTTAGGGGCCGCGCCGATCAGCGCCGCCTCAGCCTTGGCCGCGNTTTGCGGCGCCCACGGCTTGTGCGCCACCCCGCCCAGCGCGATCCGCGCCTCGGCGATGGTGCCGTTCTCCACGCGCAAGGCCGCGGCGACCGAGATCAGCGCAAAGGCATAGCTCGCCCGGTCGCGCACCTTGCGATAAGTCGATCGGGCGAACCAGTCGGTCGCGGGCAGGCGAATTGCGGTGATCAGTTCGCCCGGCTGCAGGGTGGTGTCGAGGTCGGGACGATCGTCGGGAAGGCGATGCAGATCGCCGAACGGCAGCGTGCGCTCTCCCCGCGGACCAGCGACATGGACCTCGGCATCGAGCGCCGCCAGGGCGACGCACATGTCGGAAGGATGCGTGGCGACGCAGCTGTCGGACGCGCCGAGGATGGCGTGGATGCGGTTGAAGCCCTCGATGGCATCACAGCCTTCACCCGGAGCGCGCTTGTTGCAGCGCGATCCTTCGTTGTCATAGAAATAGGTGCAGCGGGTGCGCTGGAGCAGGTTGCCGCCGACGGTCGCCATGTTGCGGATCTGCGCCGAGGCACCCGCCAGGATCGCGCGGGCGAGCACCGGATAGCGCGTGCGCACGGCCAGATGCTCAGCCACCGCGGTGTTGCGCGCCGCCGCGCCGATCAGCAGGCCGCCGTCGTCCTGCTCGATGATCGCCGAGGACAGTCCGGTGACGTCGACCAGCGCAGCGGGGCGCTCGATCGTCTCGCGCATCAGGTCGACCAGATTGGTGCCGCCGCCGATAAAGCGCGCGTCGGTGCCAGCCACGCGTTCCAGCGCGTCGGCCGCATCGGCGGCGCGGGCGAAGCTGAACGGGGTCACGCCATCACCTCCGGCTTGTCAGCCACGTAGGGCCTGCCCGACCGCGCCTCGTCATAGACCACCGCGATCGCATCGATGATGCCGTTGTGTGCGCCGCAGCGGCACAAGTTGCCGCTCATCCGCTCGGCCAGTTCCTCGCGGCTGAACGCGATCGTCCCGGCGCCAAGATCGGCGGTGACGTGGCTGGGCAACCCGCGCGCCAGTTCCGCCGCCATGCCGACCGCGGAACAGATCTGCCCCGGCGTGCAATAGCCGCACTGAAAGCCGTCATGCTCGACGAACGCGGTCTGCAGCGCATGCGGCGCGTCGGCCGTGCCCAGCCCCTCGATCGTCGTGATCTCCCGCCCCTCGTACTGCACCGCGAGCGCGAGGCACGAGACGATCCGCTCGCCATCGACCAGCACCGTACAGGCGCCGCATGCACCCTGGTTGCAGCCTTTCTTGGTGCCCGTCATGTGCAGGCTTTCGCGCAGCAGGTCGAGCAGCGAGACGCGCGGGTCGCTGGGGACGGGTACGCTCGACCCGTTGATCGTCAAAGGCATGGCAGGACTTCTCCGCGGCGACAGGTGCCGGTTCCGAATACGAAACGTGGCGCTGCGGGCGCGGGTTCCTGTTGCGAGTAATATGCAGGAGGGTAGTCATGGCAGGATGCTCACACGTCCCGTGATGCACTGAACCAGACCTTTTTAATGATAAGTCCATGCGGACGCCGTGATTGGCGGTTCGCCATTTTGCTCGTCAGGTTCGACCAGTCTGCTCATCAATGTTGTCGATGATCCGCGACAGGGTGATCGTGAAAACGCCGCCATTTGCTCTTTGCCACTCAGCGATTCCCTCCTTTAAAGCAGTGGTAGGGAACTCGATGCGTGCGGATGACGGCCGCGTCACACTTGCATCAAGCGTCGCCTCAGAGACGGGAACGTGAGGAAGCGTGCCGGCTAGGCCAGGTCTCGCAAAGTGCACACCAACAATGCTGATATGGTAGACTTTATCGTCGCCCACGTTTCCTATTTGCTGAATTTTAAGAAGCGATCCAGCATCCTGTGGACGTGTTTGGTATTCCCACACCTGACCCACTGCATATCTTGGCGGAGGTGTTTGGCCAGAGAGCATGAAGGTTGCAGCGGCGAGGCTGGCAAAACGCAGTATCGACATGGCATCTCACAACTCGGCTTCCTGATATAAGATGCAGGAAAGCTGAATGATGCTCAAGCAAAGCTGTGCATCTGTAGAACCGCCAAGTTAGGATTGGGGTTTTCGCAGCTTTGAACGTCCGCCTATCGGGACGAGCAGAGCTTGCCGGTGCTTTGGCAGAATGACCGCTGAACCTCGCCCTTGAGATCGAAGCTGCCGACCGCGCTCATTGTCTGTCCCAATATACGCGGCAAGGCGCGGCGGAAGTTGGCCGAGGCGCTGCTGCGCGACGTGGCGGCCAAATGGGCAAGATCGGCGGGAGACAGTTCCTCTGCCAGCACCCGCGCTTCGCTCTCGATCAGGCGCGAGATCTGCGCATTGCCAACCTTGCGGGCGGTCTGGCGTAAAGTCTCGGCTTCAGCCCGGCTGAGTTCAGGATGCGCCTTGACCATTTCCTCGGCATCGTTGGCGACGATCAGCGGTAGCAACGCCGCCATCGTGCCGTTGCTGGCGATCGTTCGCGCGTCAGCCAATGCGGTGCTCGCCGGCGGCAGGGTTTTGGCCCGGACCGGGGCCGGCAAGGGGGCAGCGGCTGTCGCTGCAAGCAGGGCAAGCGCCGCGATCATTGTCACGCCGCCTGGCGCATCTCCAGCCGGTCCCAGATCTCCACCAGCGCGCCGGTCAGTTCGGTCATCATCGCTTCGGTGTGCGCGGGGCCGGGGGTGAAGCGCAGGCGTTCGGTGCCGCGCGGCACGGTGGGGTAGTTGATCGGCTGCACGTAGACGCCGTATTCGGCGAGCAGGATGTCGCTGATCCGCTTGGCGCGGACGGGGTCGCCGACCATCAGCGGGACGATGTGCGTGGTGGAATCCATCACCGGCAGGCCGGCACCGGCGAACTTGGCCTTGAGCATCGCGGCGGCGGCCTGCTGGCCGTCACGCTCGACGCTGGAGGATTTGAGGTGCCGCACGCTGGCGAGCACGCCCGCGACGAGCACGGGCGACAGTGAAGTCGTGAAGATGAAGCCCGGTGCATAGCTGCGGATCACGTCGACGATCTTCTTGTCCGCGGCGATATAGCCGCCCATCACGCCGAACGCCTTGCCCAGCGTCCCCTCGATGATGGTGATGCGGTCCGCCGCCTCGTCGCGTTCGGAGATGCCGCCGCCTCGCGCGCCGTACATGCCGACCGCGTGGACCTCGTCGATATAGGTCAGCGCGTTGTATGTGTCGGCAAGGTCGCAGATCGCGTGGATCGGCGCGACGTCTCCGTCCATCGAATAGACGCTCTCGAACGCGATCAGCTTGGGCACGTTGGGGTCGGTCGCCGCCAGCAGCTCTTCCAGATGCGCGACATCGTTGTGGCGGAACACCTTCTTTTCCGCGCCCGAATTGCGGATGCCGGCGATCATGCTGGCGTGGTTCAATTCGTCCGAGAAGATGACGCAGCCGGGCAGCAGCTTGGCGAGCGTGGAGAGCGTCGCGTCGTTGGAGACATAGCCGCTGGTGAACAGCAGCGCGTTCTCCTTGCCATGCAGGTCGGCCAGCTCCTGTTCCAGCTGGATGTGGTAATGCGTATTGCCGCCGATGTTGCGCGTGCCGCCGGACCCGGCGCCGACATCGTGCAGCGCCTCTTCCATCGCCTCGACCACCTTGGGGTGCTGGCCCATCGCCAGGTAATCGTTGGAGCACCAGACGGTGATCGGCTTCGGCCCGTTGTGGCCGGCAAAGCAGCGCGCGTTGGGATAGGCGCCCTTGTTGCGCAGGATGTCGATGAACACCCGGTAGCGGCCCTCACCATGCAGGCGCTCGATCGCGGAATCGAAGATCTTGTCGTAATTCACGAGCACTCATCCTGCGCGCCCGGCGTCTTTCGCACCGGCTGGTTGGGTGCGGCGGCGTTACGCCAATCGCAGCGACTTTGAAAGTGCCCGCAGCCGATCACAGAAATGCCCTGATCACAGGAACGTCGGTCCGGTCAGCGCGTACGAAGCCAGCGCTGGCGCAAGCCCGGCGAGATCGGCATCGTCACGGGTGAACAGGGCGAAATCGGGCCGGGCGCGGGCGAACGGCTGCCCGGCGGTCAGCGCGGCGATCCGGCGCGCGATCCCGGCCGCGCCGTCGACCAGCCGCACCTCCGCGCCGAACGCGGTCTGCAGTTCGGGCGCGAGCAGCGGAAAATGGGTGCAGGCCAGCACCACCGTGTCGATCGAGTCGCCGCCCGGCTGTTCGCGCAGGCTGCGCACGGCCGCCAGGATCCAGTCCGGATCGGGCACAGCGCCGCGCAGCCTGGCCTCGGCCGCCGCGACGAGGCCCGGCGCGGCGGCGCGCAGCAGGCGCTTGCCCTGCGCGAACTCGGCCTCCAGCCGATCGACATAGCCCTGACGGATCGTCGCCTCGGTGCCCAGCAGGCCGATCGTGCCGGTGCGGGTCAGCCCGGCGGCGGGCTTGATCGCGGGGACGGTGCCGACGATCGGCACCTCCAGCACCTCCCGCACCATGCCCAGCGCGATGGTGGAGGCGGTGTTGCAGGCGATGCAGACGAGGCGTGGCCGGAACCGTTCGGTCATCCGCCCGAGCAGTCCGGCGACCCGCGCGGCGATCTGCGCCTCGCTCTTGGTGCCGTAAGGCAGCCCGGCGTTGTCGGCGGCGTAGATCACCGGCGCATCGGGCAGCACCCGGCGCAGTTCGGCCAGCACGGAAAGGCCGCCGACGCCGGAATCGAACAGCAGGATCGGTGCGACGGGATCAGTCATGCCGGGCGCTCTACCGCGCCTGACCCCCGATGCGAAGGCATGCGTAGACGCGGCCATATCGGACGCAAGACCCGCCGCCCCCTTGGACAAGGCGGCGCACGGCCGATAAGACCGAGGGCGTGACCATGCTTGCCGCCTTCTTCATCGCCTATCTGATCGGGTCGATCCCGTTCGGCCTCATCCTCACCCGCCTGACCGGGGCGGGCGATCTGCGCGCGATCGGATCGGGCAACATCGGCGCGACCAACGTGCTGCGCACCGGCCGCAAGGGGCTGGCGGCGGCGACGCTGCTGCTCGACATGGCCAAGGGCGCGGCGGCGGTGTGGATCGCCTGGCGCTGGTTTCCCGACGCCGCGATCTGGGCGGCGCTGGGCGTGGTGATCGGGCACTGTTTCCCGGTCTGGCTGCGGTTTCGCGGGGGCAAGGGCGTGGCGACGCTGCTCGGCGTGGGGCTGGGGCTGGCCTGGCCGATCGGGCTGATCTGCGCCGGCGTCTGGCTGGGGATGCTGGCGCTGACCCGCGTGTCGTCGCTGTCGGGCATGAGTTCGGCGGTCGCCGCGCCGATCGTCGCGCTGCTGCTCGGCCATGCGGCGTTCGTGCCCGCACTGGCGCTGCTGGCGGTGCTGGTGGTGTTCCTGCACCGCGCCAACATCGCCCGGCTGCGCGCCGGAACCGAGCCCCGGGTCGGCGCGGGCAAGCGCGGCTGACCATGGCGCTGACCGCCGCGGCCAGCCTCACCGCTCGACCGTCGCTGACGCAGGACGAGGCGTTCGCGCGGATTCGACTGCTGCGATCGCCCAACGTCGGCCCGGTCAGCTATGCGCAGTTGATGCGCCGCTTCGGCACCGCGGCTCAGGCGCTGGAGGCTCTGCCCGATCTCGCCGCACGTGGCGGCGCACGTTATCGCGTCGCGGATGCAGGGCGGGTGGAGACCGAGATCGCCGCGGTCCGGCGGGCGGGGGCGCGGTATCTGTTCCACGATTCGCCCGACTACCCGCCGCTGCTGCGCGAGTCCGACAGCGCCCCGCCGATCGTCACCGTGCGCGGCGATGCCGCCATCGCGGCGCGTCCGGTCGTAGCCATCGTGGGTGCGCGCAACTCGTCTGCCGCGGCGGTCAAGCTGGCGCGGGACTTCGCCGCGGCGTTGGCGGAGGCGGGTTTCGCCGTCGTATCCGGTCTGGCGCGCGGTATCGACTCAGCCGCGCATCGCGGCGCCCTGTCGGCAGGCGGGGGGTCAGCAGGCGGGGGGGCAGCAGGCGGGGGGGCAGCGGGCATGCCGGGTGGCGGCACCGTCGGCGTGATCGCCAGCGGCATCGATATCGCCTATCCGCCGGAGAACGTGGACCTTCAGGCGCAGGTCGCGGCCGAGGGCTTGCTGATCGCCGAGCAGCCGCCGGGGACTGAGCCGCTGGCGCGCCACTTCCCCTCACGCAACCGGATCATCGCCGGGATCGCCGCGGGCACGCTGGTGGTGGAGGCGGCGCCCAAATCGGGATCGCTGATCACCGCGCGGCTGGCGGCGGAGGCCGGGCGCGAGGTCATGGCGATTCCCGGCTCACCGCTCGACAGTCGCAGCCACGGTTGCAACCAGCTGATCCGCGATGGTGCGGTGCTCGTCCAGCGGCCGGAGGACGTGATCGAGCTGCTGTCCGGTTTCGATGGCACGCCGCGGTCGCGGGTGCGTGAACCGGCCGCATCGTGGCTTGCGGACATGGACACGAGCAGCGAACAAGCTGTCGATGACGTGGACATCGCCACGCTGCTGACGGTCGCGCTGGTCTCGATCGACGAGCTGATCCGCCAGAGTGGCGCGGGCGCATCGGCGGTGCAGTATGCCTTGCTGGAACTGGAGATTGCCGGACGGCTGGTGCGCCATGCCGCCGGACGGGTCAGCCTGAGCAGCTGACCCCTGGCTCGATCCTCGCCGTTCACGAGGAGGTGCCATGGCGCCGAAGGTGTGACGGAGGGGGCGTCGGCTACGCGAGACGCTGCGGCTGGGGTAAGCCCCTCCGTCAGTCGCTGCGCGCCTGCCACCTCCCCGTGAACGGGGAGGATCCAGAAGCCGGGTGCGTGATCGCACGCCAGCGGCTAGGCGGGATGCGGAACCGATCGGACAGGGGAAACAGATGATCGCCGAAAATCTCACCATCGCCCGGCTGTGGCGGGAATTCATGGCCGTGATCGCGCGCAACGGCCCGGTCCTGCTCGCCGGGATCGGCGGCATGCTGCTGGTCGATATCGCGCTGACCGCTGTCGGCAACGAACGGCTGACCTCGTCGATCGGCAACATCGTCAGCCTGATCGTGACCTACTTCGTGTTGTTGACGACCCTGCGGCGCGAAGGGCTGGTCGAGGACGAAGGCGGGTTCGGCTCCTATTTCGGCGCCTCGTTCCTGTCGGGGCTGGCGGTGATCGTCGGGCTGATCCTGCTGATCGTGCCCGGCCTCTTCCTGCTCGCCCGCTGGTCGATCGGTCCGGCGCTGGCGCTGACCCGGCATCGTTCGATGATCGAGGCGCTGCGGGAAAGCTGGGCGCTGACCCAGAGCAAGGGGTGGACGCTGGTCGGGGCCTATGCACTGGCTATTGTCGTCGCCGGAACCGTGATCTTCGGCACCGGTTTCGCCGCGGGAATGATGTTCGGGACGGCCAACGCGAACGCGGTCGACCTGATCGTCGCGGTGCCGACCGACATCACCGTGGTGCTGGGCGCCGCGTTCACCACCGCGATCTACCGCCTGGTCGCCGGCGGAACCGAAACTGTGCGCGCGGTATTCGGTTGATACAGGCCGGTTCCGTCAGACCGGGTCGGGGCAGGGGGCGGCGCTTGACGCCCCCGAACCCGCCAACCACCATCGCGCGTGTACACACGTAGGGAAACCCCACCAGACCGTCATGCAGCTAGTCATCGTCGAATCGCCCGCCAAGGCGAAAACCATCGAGAAGTACTTGGGCAAGGACTACCGCGTCCTCGCCTCCTACGGCCATGTCCGCGATCTGCCGCCGAAAGACGGCTCGGTCCGCCCGGACGAGGCCTTCGCGATGGATTGGGAGCTGTACGGCGACAAGGCCAAGCAGGTGAAGGCGATCACCGATCTTGCCAAGACCGCCGACCGCCTGATCCTCGCTACCGACCCTGACCGTGAGGGTGAGGCGATCAGCTGGCACGTGCGCGAACTGCTGGCGAAGAAGAAGGCGCTGCCCAAGGACGTGCAGCGCGTCACCTTCAACGCGATCACCAAGGAGACGGTGACCCGCGCGATGCAGCATCCGCGTGAGCTCGATCAGGATCTGATCGACGCGTATCTTGCCCGGCGCGCGCTCGACTATCTGTTCGGCTTCACGCTTTCGCCGGTGCTGTGGCGCAAGCTGCCCGGCGCCAAGTCGGCCGGCCGCGTGCAGTCGGTGGCGCTGCGACTGATCGTCCAGCGCGATCGGGAGATCGAGGCGTTCAAGCCGCAGGAATACTGGCAGGTCATCGCCCGGATGGAACACGCCGGCACGCCGTTCGCCGCACGGCTGGTGCGGTTCGAGGGTGAGAAGCTCGAGCGCCTCAGCCTGTCGGACGAGGGCACCGCGACCCGCGCCAAGGCCGCGGTCGAGGCGGGCGCGTTCCGCGTCGAGGATGTCGAGACCAAGCCGCAGCGCCGCAACCCGCAGCCGCCGTTCACCACCTCCACGCTGCAGCAGGAGGCCGCGCGCAAGCTGGGCTTCTCCGCCAGCCACACGATGCGGATCGCGCAGTCGCTTTATGAGGCGGGCGCGATCACGTACATGCGGACCGACGGCGTGCAGATGGACCCCAGCGCCATCTCCGCCGCGCGCGCGGCGATCAGCGACCGCTTCAGCGGCCACTACCTGCCCGAAAAGCCGCGGCATTACGAAACCAAGGCGAAGAACGCACAGGAAGCGCACGAGGCGATCCGCCCGGTGGACTTCGCCGTGCAGAAGTATGGTTCGGGCGACGAGGCCAAGCTCTACGACCTCGTCTACAAGCGCGCGATGGCGAGCCAGATGGCCTCGGCCGCGCTGGAACGCACCACGATCACCCTGCGCGACGGCACCGGCCGGAACGAGCTGCGCGCCACCGGTCAGGTGATCAAGTTCCCCGGCTTCCTCGCGGTCTACGAGGAGAGCTTCGACGCGAAGGCGGATGCGGAGGAGGACGAATCGGGCCTGCTGCCGGCGATGGCGAAGGGCGACATGCCCGCCAAGCAGGGGGTGGACGCGACCCAGCACTTCACTCAGCCGCCGCCGCGCTATTCGGAGGCGAGCCTGGTCAAGCGGCTGGAGGAGCTCGGCATCGGCCGGCCTTCTACCTATGCCGCGACGCTGCAGGTGCTGAAGGATCGCAACTACGTCCGCACCGACAAGAACCGCTTCTTCGCCGAGGAAAGCGGCCGGCTGCTGACCGCGTTCCTCGAACGGTTCTTTCCGCGCTATGTCGCCTATGAATTCACCGCCGGCATGGAGGACGAGCTTGACGACGTGTCGGGCGGCCGGGCCGAATGGCGCGCGGTGCTCGAGGCATTCTGGCGCGACTTCAAGCCCAAGTCCGACGAGGTCATGGAGCGCAAGCCTTCGGAAGTGACCGAGGCGCTGGACGAGTTCCTGTCCGACTATCTGTTCCCGCCGACCGAGGACGGCACCGATCCGCGCACCTGCCCCAAGTGCGTGGCGGAAGGGCGAGAGTCCGGCCGGCTGGCGCTGCGCGGCGGCAAGTACGGCGCGTTCGTCGCCTGCTCGAACTATCCGGAATGCAAGTACACCCGCAAGTTCGCGCAGCCCGGCGGGGCGGATACGGACGAGGCGGGTGACGACCTGCCGCTGGGCCAGCATCCGGAGACCGGCGACGACCTGTTCCGCCGCACCGGCCGCTTCGGACCATACATCCAGATGGGTGACGGCAAGGAGGCGAAGCGATCGTCGATCCCCAAGGATATCGGCGACCTCACGCTCGACATCGCGGTCAAGCTGATCGACCTGCCGCGCACGATCGGCGCCCACCCGGAAACGGGCGAGCCGATCACCGCCAGTATCGGTCGCTATGGTCCGTATCTGGCACATAACGGCAAATACGCCAAGCTGCGCTCGACCGCCGACGTGTTCGAGACGGGAATGAACGCCGCGGTGGTCAAGCTGGCCGAGGCGGCGGCGGGCGGCGGGCGCGGGCGCGTGGCGGCCGAACCGCTCAAGACCTTCGGCCCGCACCCGACGTCGGGCGGCGAGATGAAGCTGATGGAGGGCCGCTACGGCCCCTACGTCACCGACGGCACCACCAACGCGACGCTGCCGCGCGACAAGCAGCCCGACACGCTGACCGCCGAGGAAGCAGTGGTGCTGATCGACGAACGCGCCGCCAAGGGGCCGCCCAAAGGCAAGAAGAAAGTACCGGCCAAGAAGCCCGCAGCGAAGAAGGCACCGGTGAAGAAGGCCGCTGCTGACAAGGCCGATGCTCCGGCAAAGGCGAAGGTCGCGGCCAAGCCCAAGGCGGCGGCCAAGCCCAAGCCTGCATCCAAGACGGAGGCCTGACGATGGCGGCCGAGAAGTTCGAGCGACACAAGCAGCCCTGGCGGCCTGACGAGCTGCAACTGCTGCGCACGCTCGCTGGCAAGGGCAAGGGCCTGAAGGAGATCGCCAAGGCGTTGAAGCGCAGCGAGGAGTCGACGCGCGATCGGGCCAGGGCCGACGCAATCTCGATCGCCAAGCTGCGGTAGGGAGCGGGTAGCGGCGTGTGTAGCGGCCGCCTACTTTAGGCGGCGCCCGTATGGAT
Source organism: Dryas drummondii (assembly GCA_003254865.1). Lineage (NCBI taxonomy): Eukaryota > Viridiplantae > Streptophyta > Magnoliopsida > Rosales > Rosaceae > Dryas > Dryas drummondii. Next base: position 112,628 of record QANW01000570.1, read on the forward strand.
TACACACTCTGCTCTCGTCATTCCCGCGAAGGCGGGAATCCATCTCCTGCGCTGTCCGCCCGAATGACGTCGAGGATCGGGAGATGTCAGGAGATGGATCCCTGCCTTCGCGGGGATGACGAAGGTGGGGTTTGGCTTGAGCCATCAGGTCCAACGTCCGTCGCCCCTGCGGAGGCAGGGGCCTAGCTAAGCTATCCCCGTCGATGCAGCGTTGCATGGAGGCGAGAGCGTGATGGGCCCCTGCCTTCGCAGGGGCGACGTGGGGTAGGGTGAGTGCATGAGGCTGGGCGGTGTCAACGCCAGACACACCTCCACCCCCGCCGGCGAACGCGGGATAACGCCTCAAGGAAAAGCACGGCGTTGGGCCGGCGCGTTGACCTGACACGACAGGCTTGGCTCATGCGCGTCTTCATTGCGAACGGACGTGAGCGGCACATCACTCTCACATCCTGCCCATGGGCAACGAGGCGTCGGTGAGCAGGGCTCGCAACCCGCGTCACCGTCCGTCGGGACTACACCCGAATCCATCCCTCGCTGCATGGCGAGCGCCCGACTTGATGGCGCCGACCCTTGGTGCGGGCTGGTGAGAACGAGGCCTTCGTCCACCCGCACCCGCCGCATGTCAGCCGTAACTGACGGCGAGGCATATAGCCTATATGGTTCGTTGTGTCAAGCTAGGTATTAGGCGTGATGGATGTTCGATGCTTCGACCAGCGGCGGGAAGGGTTCGCCGTCGGGGTCCTGCACGGCGGGGCGTGGGGCCTTGCCGAGGAACAGGATGGCGGTGGAGCCGATCAGGCAGCAGATGCCGACGATGACCAGATAGAGGTTGTATCCGCCCGTCTCGCGCAGCGTCAGGCTGAGCAGGGCGGCACCCGCAGCGGTGGAGAAAGACATCGCCGCGGTGAGCAGGCCGAGCACCGAGCTGTAGATTTCCACCCCGAAATAACGCGCGACGAGGAAGGCGATGATGTCCCCTTCGGCGCCGAATGCGAAGCCCAGGCAGAACACCGCCAGCGTCAGCACCGCGGGCGTATCGATGTTGGAGGCGAACAGGAACAGGCCGATGCAGGGCAGGCCCAGGCCGACGACCGAGACGATATTGGCCTTGAAGCGATCGAGCGCATAGCCGGTGACGAAGCGGCCGGCGAGCATGCCGACCGATACCGAGCTCAGCATGACCGCCGCATCCTCTCCGCGCACGCCGTTGGCAAGCAGCAGCAGTTTCAGCTGCACGAGGACGATCGTCTGCGGCAGGTTGCACAGCAGCATCGACACCAGCAGGATCCAGAACGCGGGCGTGCGGAAGATCAGCGGATAGTCCTGCCTTGCTTGGCGCTTGGGGGCTGGCTTGTCGGTCCGTGCCTTGCCGCTGCCCTTGGGGATCAGCAGGAACGTGATCAGCCCGGCGATCGCGGTGAAGATGGCCACCGCCTGGTAACTGGCGCGCCAGCCGTAATCCTCGACATAGCCGTTGAGCAGCGGGGCGATGGCGATGCCGCTCAACGCCGGACCTGACGCGACGATCGCCAAGGCGAGGCCGCGCGCGTGCACGACGTTCTGCACGGCGAGCCGCGTATAGACGGTCGAGGTGGTGGTGACGCAGATCAGGCTCTGCACCGCGAAGATGGCGATATAGACGCGGATATCGCCGTCCATCTGGCTGTAGGCGAGATAGACCAGCGGCAGCGCGACCTGGCCGATCAGCGCGGTCATCCGTACGCCCAATGTGTCGGCGAGGCGTCCGACCAGCGGAAAGACGAACGACATCAGCAACGCCAGGCTGCCGACCAGGGCGAACTCGGACTGCGACCAGCCGACGCTCTTGACCAGCGTCGGGGCGATCGTGCTGGTGATGACGCCGACCACGGACATCCCGCTGCCCATGCCGATCATCGCCGCCAGCAGCGGCCGCCAGTTCGCCCGCAATTCGCCCAAATAGGCCATCCGTCCCTCGCTTTCCGTTCAGTCGCCGTCGCTTGGCGGGTTCTGTTGCACGACCGCGCCTGCCAGCGAAAGCGATTGTTGGCCCTGTTTGATCAGCGCCGGATCGGCGTACGCTCAGCCGCCGCCGGGTGCCTTCGACCCGAGCGGCTTCGTCTCGGGCGGCTTGTTGTCGCGCGGCGGGCTGCGGTTCCAGTCGATGCGATAGAGGTCGAACCGGCGGTCGGCGAGATTGCGCACCGTGCCCTCCGCCCGCGCCCAGGTGAGATCGGCGAGATTGACGTCGGCGATGGTCAGCGCCTCGATGTTCTCGCTGGCTTCGGCGGCGATGCCGTCGCGTGCGAACGGGAAGTCGCACGGGGTTAGGATGCACGACTGGGCATACTGGATGTCCATGTTGTCGACGCCCGGGAGGTTGCCGACGTTGCCCGAGAGGACGACGAAGCACTGGTTCTCGATCGCGCGGGCCTGTGCGCAGTAGCGCACGCGCATATAGCCCTGACGGCTGTCGGTGCAGAACGGCACGAAGATGATCCGCGCCCCTTCGTCCACCAGCCGACGGGCGAGTTCGGGAAATTCGCTGTCGTAGCAGATCAGCACGCCAACCGGGCCGACGTCGGTCTGGATCACGTCGAGTGAGTTGCCGCCCTTGATCTTCCACCAATAGGCCTCGTCGGGCGTTGGGTGGATTTTCTCCTGCGAATGGACCGAGCCGTCGCGCAGGCAGACGTAGCAGACGTTCTGGATCGTGCCGTCGTCGGTGCGGGTGGGGTGCGATCCGCCGATGATGTTGATGTTGTAGCGCAATGCCATGCGCGACAGTTCGGCGACCATCGGCGCGCGATGCTCGGTCATCCGGTCGATCGCGTCGGTGGGCGACAGCGTCTCGGTTTCGAACGACAGCAGTGACATGGTGAACAGTTCGGGGAACACCACGAAGTCCGCCTTGTAGTCGGCGGCAACGTCGACGAAATATTCGACGTTGCGGATGAACTCGTCGAACCCCTTCACCGCGCGGGTCTGCAGCTGGACGGTGGCGATGCGGACGCTCTCGACATCGCGCGGCACGCGGAAGGCGGGCGGCTCGTTCGGATCGACGTAAGGATTGCGCCAGACCATGTGGGTGGCGAAGCCGCGCGATTCCTTGTCCTGTGGCAGGTACTTGCGCAGAACACCGATCGGCGCGAAGCCGTTCGACACGTGGAAGCCGATCACCGGATCGCGCAACCTGCCTTCGAGCACGGCGGCCAGATAGTCCTCAGGTGTGCCGATCTTCGCCTTGGCCCGCGCATAGCCGGGCATGCGGCCGCCGAAGACGATGCCGCGCAGTTCCAGTCGTTCGGCCAGCACGCGCCGCGCCTCGTACAGGCGCTTGCCGATGCGCAGGCCTCGCTGGCGCTCGTCGACCGCAAGCTCGATGCCATATAGCCAGTCGCCGGTGGCATCGTGGCGGCTGCCGAAGCCGTTGCCCGAGATCGTCGCCCAGTCATGCGGCGACAGCGCCACCGCCTCGTCGATGCGCGAGGACGCGCAGTAGCCGACCACGGCATCCTCGAAGATGGCGACGAATTGGCCTTCGGGAAAATTGTTGATCTGGCCGCGGATCTCACCGGCGGTGTAGTTCTCGATATCGGGATAGACGTGGCTGAACAGCGCAAGGATGCCGCGGACGTCGCCGGGCACGGCAACGCGCACCTCCAGCTTTGCGGGGCTCTTCTTGGACAATGGCTTGGCTCCTGCCGGGGGCGTGCGCGTGGCCGGTGGCACGCTGGTGCGGTCCGTCTAGGGTGCTGGCGTGCGCAAGTCACTAGAGCGCCGGCCTTGCGCGCACTGCCGATCTTCGCGCGCGCCGCCGATCTTCGCGCCGCCCGCTTGCGGGGTCGGCTGCCGGCCCCACCTTGCAGGCTTCACGCAACGAACGAGAACGGAACCATCGATGCCATTCACCGGGCGCGAGCTGAAATCGACGATCGAGGACGACGGGCGCCTGCTGCTGTCGCTGGAACAGGCGGACGTCGGCGACCCGGCCGACGACGAGATCGTCGTGCGGGTGGAGGCGACGCCGATCAATCCCAGCGATCTTGGCACGCTGATCGGGCCCGCGGACGTCACGACGCTCAAGCCTGCTGCCGGCGACAGGCCGGGGGTGGAATTCACGATCCCCGCCGAAGGTCTGGCGCGGGTCGGCGGGCGCATCGGCAAGGCGCTGGCGGTCGGCAACGAGGGCGCGGGCACCGTGGTCGCCGCCGGGCGCGAGGCGAAGGCACTGGAAGGGCGGCTGGTGGGCATGATCGGCGGCGGCATGTATGCCGATTACCGGCGGATCAAGGCGCGGGACGTGGTGCCGCTGCCCGAAGGCTGCACCGCCGCCGATGGCGCATCGATGTTCGTCAACCCGCTGACATCGCTGGGCTTTGTCGAGACCGCGAAAGCCGAGGGGCACAGCGCGATCATCCATACCGCTGCCGCCTCCAACCTTGGCCAGATGCTGCAGAAGATCTGCCTTGCCGACGGTATTCCGCTGATCAACATCGTCCGCTCGGCCGGGCAGGCCGACCTGCTGCGCGGCATCGGCGCGACGCATGTGCTGAACAGCAAGGACGCCGATTTTGCCGACCGGCTGACCGCCGCGATCGACGAGACCGGAGCGACCATCGCCTTTGACGCGATCGGTGGCGGCACGCTGGGCGGTACGATCATCGAGGCGATGGAGCGATCGGCGGTGCGCCGGATGACCGCATACAACGGCTATGGCTCGGACGTGTTCAAGCAGCTCTACATCTACGGGATGCTCGACAATGCGCCGACCTGCTTCAACCGTGCGGCGTTCGGGTTCCACTGGGGCATGGCCGGATGGCTGCTGACCCCCTTCCTGCGCAAGGCCGCGCCCGAAGTCACCGCACGCATGCGGCAGCGGGTGGTGGATGAGCTGCGCACGACCTTTGCCAGCGGGTATTCGCGGGTGATCGGGCTTGGCGAGATGATCGAGCCCGACGTGCTGCGCGCCTATGAGCGCAAGGCGACGGGCGAGAAGTTCCTGGTCGATCCGACGCGCAACTGAGCAGGGACTGCCGTTTTGTCCACGTCTGTCGTCCGCCGGTCGGCTGGACAACGCGGCGGCTTCGCGCTTACCGGCGCGCGATGTCGATCATCGCCACCATCATGAATTCCGCCACCGGCCAGCCGATCCAGAAGATGACGTTCAACCGGATGCCCAAGCCCTGGGCCTCGTTCACGCTCGCCAGTGGCGAACTGGTGAGCGCCGCCCGCGTCGATGTCGGCAAGCCGGCGCCGGGCAAGTTCGGCGTCCCGGTCTCGGTCTGGGTGACGACGAAAGCCTGAGGCCGGCGCGCCTGCACCATCTGGATTCCGGCTCACCCCCGCAAAGCGACCGGGCTATGCCGTTCTGCCTCGGCTCGGCGGTGACGCATTTCCCTGTCGTGAGTCGCCGCCGCCTCGTGGCTGTAGGCGGGAAGGTCACGCAGGTGACGTCCCGGTTTGCGGACGCGGGCGGGATACAGCGCATATCCTTGCGCAATCGTCATGCCCGACAGCAGCACTAATCCTATAATTGCGCCCATACCCGAACCCCCTTTGTTAAAGATGCAGGAGTAGATGCTCAGTCGCAACCTTTGTTATACGACTGATATCTGTCGGTACGACAACGTACCTAATTGAAATCGCTCTGCTATCTTGGAGATGCCATGCGCACCAGGCTGAGTGTCTGTCGCCGCAAGCGCGCGTTTCCATCGGTGGTGGAGGCCGCAGAGGCGGTGCGAGAGGCAGCGATACCCCTGCGGCACTATCGCTGCGACCGGTGCCGCAAGTTCCATCTGACCAGCCGGACCAAGGGCAAATTCGCACCGAGGCCTGCGACACCCGGCGGCTGAAGCGAGTCGATCAGCGGCCCACGTGGCGGCGCGCGAGTGCGATGCCGGCAAGGTTCCTCGATCGCGGCACCTGGCGCAGCCAGACGCGCGGAATCGCGGCGGCGCCCAGCCGGAACGTCTCGACATAGGCCAGCAGCTGCGGACTGTGGCACCGCCAGCGGCCGCGCGCCTGCTCGATCACCAGCGTCGAATCGCCAAGGAACAGCACATCCTGCGCGCCCGCCGCGGTGGCGATCTCCAGCGCATGCAGCAGCGCCAGCCATTCGGCCTGATTGTTGTCGCCATGGCCAAGATCGTCGCGGAACAGGCTCACCCCGCGGTGGACGACCGCCACCTCGATCGGGCCGGGATTGGGGCGGCATCCGCCGTCGAAATAGAGGATCGTACGACCGGTCACTTCATCCACCCTTTCATCGTTGCCCGCGGTGCGTGCTCCCGGTTTGCCGCACTTCCGGGCAAACGGCTTTGCTGGTAGGCGGCTCCATGCTCGATATCTCCTGCCTGTGCGGCCAGGTCACCGTCACGCTCACCCAGCGACCCGAATTCCTGCATGAGTGCAACTGCGCGCTCTGCCGCAAGACGGGCGCGCGCTGGGGCTATTTCCATCCGGATCAGGTAACGACGCAAGGCGACACGCATGGCTACAGCCGGCAGGACAAGGCCGAGCCGGCCGCCGACATCCGCTTTTGCGCCACCTGCGGTTCGACCACGCACTTTCGCATGACCAGGGATGTCGCGGCGAAGTTCGGCGACACGATGATGGGCGTCAACCTGCGGCTGGCGGATGAGGCCGATCTGGCGGGCGTCGAGTTGCGCTATCCCGATGGCCAGGGCTGGGATGGCGTTGCCGCATTCGGCTATGTCCGGGACCCGCGCATCATCGGCCAGGCCGACGAACATGGCGCGCGCCAAGCGCATCCCGTCTGATCCAGGGATACCGATGTCCGATCGCCTGAAAGTCCTGTTGCAGCATGCCTTGCCCAAGCAGCGCCTGACGACGTTCGCCGGGCGTGTCGCAGGCGCGCGCGGCGGAGCCCTGACCACGCGGCTGATCGGCTGGTTCGTCAAGCGCTATGGCGTCGACATGAGCGAGGCGGCGAACGGCGACATCGCCAGCTATCCCACGTTCAATGCCTTTTTCACCCGGCTGCTGCGCGATGGCATCCGGCCGCTGGCGGCTGCCGACTTCGTCTGCCCCGTGGACGGCGCGATCAGCCAGTTCGGTGCGATCGACGATCATCTTATCGTGCAGGCCAAGGGGCACCGGTTCACCACGACAGCGCTGGTGGGGGGCGACGCCGCGCTGGCGGCACAATTCCGGCATGGCAGCTTCGCCAACCTGTACCTGTCGCCCCGGGACTATCACCGGCTGCACATGCCTTGTGATGGCCGTTTGCTGCGGATGATTCACGTGCCGGGGGCCTTGTTCTCGGTCAATCCGGTGACCGCGCGCGGCGTGCCCGGCCTGTTCGCACGCAACGAGCGCGTGGTCTGCGTGTTCGAATCGCCCGAATATGGCCCGTTCGCGATGGTGCTGGTCGGCGCCACCATCGTCGGCAGCATCGCCACCGTATGGCACGGCGTGGTCAACGCCGCCCGCACCGGCAAGGTGCGCGACTGGCGCTATGACGATCAGGCCGTCTTGCTGGCCAAGGGCGCCGAGATGGGCCGCTTCCTGCTGGGCTCCACCATCGTCATGCTGTTCGCCCGCGACACCATCGCCTTCAACGCGGACTGGGCGCCCGAACGGTCGGTGCGGCTGGGCGAGGTCATGGGAACCGCGCCGATCGATCGCCCGGTGGATTGAGGCGGCGAACCTCCGACTATTCGACTTTACCGAACAAGTGCTTGGAACTTATCGTGATGTCTGCGGCCGGCAGGATCGCGTAGACATCGGTCGTCCGCTGCAGAGGCCGCGGTCCATCCCGAACGAAAGGTCCGATCATGAGCTTTGTCACCACGCAGGACGGCACCGAGATCTTCTACAAGGACTGGGGTCCGCGCGATGCCCAGCCGATCGTCTTTCATCATGGCTGGCCACTGTCGTCCGACGACTGGGATGCGCAGATGCTGTTCTTCCTGGATCAGGGATTCCGCGTGGTGGCGCATGACCGGCGTGGCCACGGCCGATCGGCGCAAGTGCCGGACGGCCACGACATGGATCATTACGCCGCCGATGCCGCCGCGGTCGTCCAGCATCTCGACCTGCATAATGCCGTCCACATCGGCCACTCGACCGGCGGCGGCGAAGTCGCCCGCTATGTGGCGCAGCACGGCCAGCCGCAGGGCCGCGTCGCCAAGGCGGTGCTGGTCAGCTCGGTGCCGCCGATCATGGTCAAGACCGATCGCTATCCCGACGGCCTGCCGCTGGAGCTGTTCGACGGCTTTCGCGCTGCACTGGCCGCGAACCGGGCACAATTCTTTCTCGATCTGGCGGCGGGCGCATTCTACGGCTTCAACCGGCCGGACGCGAAAGTCAGCCAGGGGACGATCGACAACTGGTGGCGGCAGGGCATGATGGGCAGCGCGCTGGCACACTATGCCGGGATCAAGGCGTTCTCCGAGACCGACCAGACCGACGACCTGAAGGCGATCACCGTGCCGGTGCTGGTGCTGCAGGGCGATGACGATCAGATCGTGCCGTACAAGAACGCGTCGGTCCTGCAGGCCGAACTGCTGCCGCATGCACAGCTGAAGCTCTATCCGGGGTTCTCGCATGGCATGCTGACCGTCGATGCCGATGTCCTCAACGCCGATCTGCTCGCGTTCATCCGCAGCTGAACGACCGTCGGCGGTGCAGGGACCTGCTCGACTTGGACGGTCCGCCCGATAGACTGCGCGCCGTACGGCGGCGGGCCGGGGCGGAGATGGAGTTCAGATGGCAGGTCCCGGCACTCCGACGCTCGATCAGCTGCGCGTCTTCCTGGCGGTGGTGGAGACCGGAAGCTTCGCCGCGGCCGGTCGCCGGCTCAACCGCGCGGTGTCGGTCATCAGTTATGGCGTCGGCAATCTGGAGGACCAGCTCGGGCTGACGCTGTTCGACCGCGAGGGGACGCGCAAGCCGCAGCTGACCGTCGCCGGCCGCGCGGTGCTGGCCGAGGCGCGGCAGATCTCGCAGGGCATCGACGAGCTGCGCGCCAAGGTGAAGGGGCTGCTCGAAGGCCTCGAGGCGGAAGTGAACCTGGCGGTCGACGTCATGCTGCCGGCCGAGTGCCTCGCGCTGATCCTGCGCAAGTTCGCCGCCACGTATCCCACCGTATCGCTGCGCCTGCATGTAGAGGCGCTGGGCGCAGTCACCGCGCTGGTGCTCGAAGGCAAGGCGGTGGTCGGCATCTCCGGACCGCTCGCCGCAGGGACGCCGGGGATCGATTGCAGCGCCGCCGGTTCGGTCGCCATGGTGCCGGTCGCCGCGCCCGATCATGAGCTTGCCCTGATGGCGCACATCCCGCCGGGGGCGGGGCGCAATTACGTGCAGCTGGTGCTGACCGATCGCTCGCCGCTGACCGAGGGCCGCGACTTTTCGGTGATGAGCCCGCGGACCTGGCGGCTCGCCGATCTCGGCGCCAAGCATGCGCTGCTGCGGGAGGGGATCGGCTGGGGCAACATGCCGCTGCCGCTGATCCAGCCGGACCTGGTCGCGGGCACGCTGAAGCGGCTGGACATGCCCGAACAGCCCGGCGGCATCTATCGCTTTTCCGGGATATGGCGGCGCGACACGCCGCCCGGCCCGGCCGCATCGTGGCTGCTCGAACAGTTCGTGCAGCGCGGCCAGGCGGACGAGGAGGAGGCGGGGCTGACCGACATCTGATCGATGTCAGGCTGGGCCGCCGCCGCCCTCCCGGTTCAGTTCTTCGGCGCGAGCAGCCGGTCGATCCCGCTCTCGCCCTTGGCCGTCTTGACCAGCGTCGGATAGCGCAAGCCGCCGCCCCAGGTGACGGTCACGTCGCGGTACTGGTCCGCCTGCTTGATCAGCAGGTGGATCGGCGCGCTGCTGCCCTTGGCGGCGGTGATTGCGGACTTCAGCGTATCGCCGTCATCATACTGGCGGCCGTTCACCGCGATCAGTTTCGATCCCACGGTGATCCCGGCGGTGTAGGCGGGACCACCCCAGTTGACCCCGGTGATCATCGCCTCGCGGCCCATCGTTAGCCCGATCGAGTAGCTGAGATCGGTCGTCTTGCGCAGCTTCTCCACCGATTTCCAGTACTTGCCCGGCGTCTCGGTATAGTCGAGCCGGTAGCCGCCGCGTGCGATCCAGTCGTTCGGCGCCGCGGCGCGGGTGGCGTAGATGCGGTCGTTCAGGAACTTCGCCCAGTCATACGCCACCACGCCGTTGAGCGCGGCGACGACATCCTCGAACCGATAGGTGACGACGCCCCAGTCCCGGTCGCGGATGCCAAAGAACGCACGCGCGAAATCGTCGAGCGACTTCTTCCCGCCGGTCTTCTCGCGGATCAGCTGGTCGGCATCGAGCCAGACCAGCTGGCCCTCGGCATAGTAGTCCTCCGAACGCTGGTAATCGCGCCAGGCGAGCGGCCGGCGCTGCGACATCACCGGATCGTTCGTGGTGTCGACCACCGGGCGCCACTGCCGGCCGGGCGAAACCGAATAGTAGGCCGCGGTGGAGGCGAGCGCGTCGAGCGTCTCCTGCTTGCCCACCAGCCCGGATCGTGCCTGCAGGATGAAGCCCCAGTACTGCGTCTGGCCTTCATAGACCCACAGCAGCGTGTTCTGCATCGGCGTGCGGTAATCGGGGGTCCACAGGTCGGCGGGGCGGCGGAACTTGCCGTCCCAGCTATGCGCGAATTCGTGCGCCAGCAGGTTGCGCGAGGATGGGACCGCATCCCACTCGGTGAAATAGAGCGGCGTCGTGCCGTCTTCCGACGATCGATGATGCTCCAGCCCCGACCCGCCGAGCGTGCCCGACAGCGTCAGCAGGAAATCATAGTGATCGTAGTGCTGCGAACCGAACACCTTGACCGCTTGCTCCACCAGCCGCCTGTGCGCATCGATCTGCGCGGGCGTGGCCGCGAGCTGTTCGGGCAGGTCGGCGGCGATATCCAGCCGCACGCCGGGCGCCAGCACTTCCGATCGCATGTTGCGCCCGGCGATCGCGGGGGAATCGATCAGCGTTTCGTAATCGACCGTCGGATACGTCACCGTGTCACCCGACAGGCCGGGCGCGAGCGCGGTGGCGGACTTCCAGCCGCGCGGATAGGTCACGCTGGCGGATACCGGGATCCGCCGCACGAAGTACCCGGCCGGATAGAGCGTCATGCTGGTCCACTGCAGGCTCAGCATGTCCGGGGTGGTGACGACGCGGCCCTGATCGGCCGCGGTCGGCGACAGGAACTTGAAGTCCGCGACGATCGACTTCGCGCCCGCAGGCACGTCGACATGGAACGCATAGACGTCGATCGTGTCCCGCACCCAGGGCAGCACCTTGCCATCGGCGGTGATCACCATGCCGTCGATCTTGGAGACCGCGCCGGTCGGGCTGTGATTGCCGGGCAGCCATTCGGGCAGCAGCAGGGTCATCGGCCCGGATGCGGCGACGGGGATCGTCTCACGCACGGTGAAGATGCCGCGCGTCACGTCGCTGGCATCGACCGCGATCTGGATCGTGCCCGGATAGTCGATGTCCCTGGGCGGCGGGATCGTGTCGGTGATGGCGATCGGCTGCGGCGCGCTGTTGCCGGCGGGCAGCGCGTGTGCGGTGCTGCCGATTATCGCGATCGATGCGGCGCCATAACGGATAAGGGAGAGGAGGCGCATAAAGGAGAACTCCGGGCGGCCGGGCGTGCCGGGCCGCAGGGCATGAGGTCGATCACTGATCGCACGGGGTAGGGGGGTAAGTCGGGGAAAGCGGCCTGTGGTCTGTCGTTGCCGCCCGCCGGTGCGACCCTGCGGGAAGCGACGGTCTGGCACGAACCGCGCCGATCGATCAAGCCGGTGTGTGACGTTCCACGATCGGCCTGGTTCAGCCGACCCCGCGTTCGCGCGCCCAGACCACTGCGGCGCTGCGCCGGTTGACGCCGATCTTGGCATAGAGCCGCGCGACATGGTTGCGCACCGTGTTGCGTGACAGGCCCAGCCGTTCGGCGATGCCGCTGTCGTCCAGCCCTTCGCAGATCAGTTCCAGCACCTCGCGCTCGCGCGTGCTGATCTCGGCCGCCGGGCGGCTGGCGGCATCGCTGCCGCGCGGGTTCCGCAGCGTCGCCAGCTTGTCCATGATCGACCGGCTCAGCCAGTTGGCGTCCTTCATCACCGCCTCGATCGCCTCGACCAGTTCCAGCTCGCTGCGCCGGCGGGCGGTGATGTCCTGATAGAGCCACAGCACGCACTCGTCCTTGCGCAGGCTGATCCGCTCGGCCGAGGCGATGCAGTCCACGGGGGAGCCGTCCTTGCCCAGCACGCGCACGTCGTGGCCGCGGAAACCGCCGTGGCGGCGCAGGTCTTCCTCCATCCCCTCGCGCTGGCTGGCGTCGTTCCATAGCTGCAGGTCGTCCGCCACGCGGCCGATCGCCTCGTGCCGGGTATAGCCGGTCATCCGGCGGAAGGTGTCGTTGGCGTTGATGATACGATGATCGTCACCCTTGGTCACCACCATCGCGATCGGCGCCATCTCGAACACGGAGGCGAAGTGGCGCTCGCTCGTCTCCAGCGCGCGCTCGGCGCGGCGGCGTGGCTCAAGATCGGCAAACGTGAACAGCAGGCACGGATCGTTGCCGATCTCCATCGGCTGGCCCGCCAGGATCACCAGCTTGGTGCCGCCGTCGGCCAGCGGCAGTTCCGCCTCGACCTGCGACACGACCTTGCCCGCCACCACCTGCTCCTTCACCCGATCGCGATGGTCGACATGCGCCAGGATATCGATCTCGAACATGTTGCGGCCCACCAGGTCGCCGCGATCGTAGCCGCTAAGGTCGAGGAAGCCCTGATTGACCCGGACATAGCGCTGGTCGGACACGCGCACGATGATCGCCGGGGCGGGATTGGCCTGGAACATCGCCTCGAACCGGTCCTCGGCATCGAACTGCTCAGATACGTCGTGGATCACCAGCGCCAGGCAATCGGGCTCGCCACCGTCGTCGTCCATCGCGACATCGCGGACCTGGTGCACCCAACGCGGCGTGGTGGAGCCCAGCGGCGCGACCTCGACGATCAGGTCGGGAAAGCTTTCCCCCGCCAGCAGCCGGATCAGCGGGTATTCGCGCCGGGGCAGGCGGCGATGATCGCGATAGCGCAGGCTGAACCGCTGCGCATATTCATCCGCCGTCGCACCCAGCTCGTCGATCCGCTTGACCCCGTGCATCTGCAGCGCGGCTTCGTTCGCGCTCAGGATCATGCCGGTCGGGTCCATCAGGATGACCCCTGCCAGCAGGCTGTCCATCAATTGCTGAAGGTGGAGCAGCGTGATCCCGGGAATGGTGCGCGTGGCGGCGGGGGTGGCGATGGCGGTCATGCTGGCAAAGCGCAAAAACCTGCGCCCGGTTCCCGTACGGCAGCGCACAGCTACCAACGGCATTAGTGCCGCAGGACCAAGATAAATCGCTCGGCCGATGACCTACCAAGGAACGACCCGACGTGCGGGTGGTTCACTGCAGTACCAATACACTAGGAGGGCAATAAAATGAACCTAATCATTCTTCTCATCGTCGGCGGCATCGTCGGCTGGCTCGCAAGCCTGATCATGCGCACCGATGGTCAGCAGGGCATCTTCCTCAACGTCGTCGTCGGCATCGTCGGCGCGCTGCTCGCCGGCTTCATCATCACGCCGCTGATCGGTGGCGCCTCGATCACCGATGGCGCCTTCAACATCACCTCGATTCTGATCTCGCTGCTGGGCGCCGTCGTCCTGCTCGGGATCGTGAACCTCGTTCGTCGCGGTTCGGTTCGTTAAATATCTTGCGCGGCGGTTCGTGATCGGACCGCCGCGGACAGACTTGCAGCCCGACGCAGAACGGGCCTCCATTTTTGCAGGAGAGTAACCTTGAAGCACATCATTCTCGGCGTGGCCGCAGCCACGCTGCTGTCGTCTGGCGCCTATGCCCAGGCCCCGGCACACGACTCGCACAATCCCGCAGTCAAGGACCCGTCTGCGGGCCACGTCGCCGCCCCGGCGCGCGGCCGCAACTCCTTCACCGAGGCTCAGGCCCGCGGTCGTATCGGCAAGGCCGGCTACACCAACGTGTCGCGCCTCGCCAAGGACGGCAACGGCGTCTGGCGCGGCATGGCGATGCACCAAGGCAAGCGCGTGCGCGTCGGCCTGGACTACAAGGGCAATGTCACGCGCTGAGCGCTGTACGACGTAGCCCAGCCATAGAATGCCAGGAGATACACGATGACCAAGACAATCACCCGCCTGTTCGATGATTACTCAGACGCCAAGAACGCCGTCAACGAACTCGAACGGCTCGGCGTGCCGCATGACGATCTGAGCATCATGGCTAACAAGCGCGATCACGGCGATCATGACGGCCGCTCCGACGTCGATGTCGACGATGTCAACGATGACGGTGACGTCAGCCGCGGCGCCACCACCGGCGCGGTGCTGGGCGGTGTCGGCGGTCTGCTCGCCGGGCTGGGCCTGCTCGCCATTCCGGGCCTGGGTCCGATTGTCGCGGCCGGATGGCTTGCCTCGACCGCGCTTGGTGCCGGCATCGGCGCGGCCGGTGGTGCGGCGACCGGCGGCATCGTCGGCGCGCTGAAGGAAGCGGGCCATACGGATGACGAGGCCAACGTTTACTCCGAGGGCGTCCGCCGCGGTGGCACGCTGGTCAGCGCGCGGGTCGACGATGCGCTGGCGCCGGAAGCCGAGGCCGTGCTCGAGCGTAACCGGTCGGTTGACGCCACGACGCGCGGCGCCGCCTATCGCGAGTCCGGCTGGAATTCGTTCGACGACAAGGCGCCTGCCTATACCGATGACGAGGTGCTGGCAGAGCGCAACCGCTACGGTCGCCCCGCGATCTGATTGCGCCTCGGGTCCTCCGGGGCCAGAGGATTGATACGAAAAGACCCCGCTCCGTCGCCAAGACGGGGCGGGATCTTTCGTTGTTGGTGCTGTCGTCCGGCTATCCGTCAATATTGCGGCGGAAGGTCTCGGGCAGGAACAGGATGCCCAGCACCAGCGTGGCGGCGGCGATGACCACCGGATACCACAGCCCGTAGTAGATATTGCCAGTCGCCGCGACCATGGCGAAGGCGGTGGTCGGCAGGAACCCGCCGAACCAGCCGTTGCCGATGTGATAAGGCAGCGACATCGCCGAATAGCGGATCCGCGCCGGGAACAGCTCCACCAGCAGCGCGGCGATCGGGCCGTAGACCATCGTCACGATCAGCACGAGCGCCAGCAGGATCAGCACGACCATCGGCTTGTCGATCGCCGCCGGATCGGCGGTGCCGGCGGGATAGCCCGATCGGGTCAGCGTGTCCTTGACCTGCGAGCCATAAGCCTTGATCGCATCGGCGCGGGGCGCACCGGTAACGATCCGCGGATCGACCGCGGGTAGGGTGGTGTTGCCGATCCGGATCGCCGCGGTGGCGCCGGCCGGGGCCGCGACGTTGGTATACGATATGCCTGCCTTGGCCAGATAGGTCTTGGCGATGTCGCACGAAGTCGAATCGAACTTGTTCTTGCCGACCGGATCGAACTGCACCGAACAGGCATTGGGATCGGCGATGACGCTGACCGGGGTGGTCTCCTGCGCCGCATAGAGCGCCGGGTTCGCCGCCTTGGCAAGGCCGTGGAACAGCGGGAAGTAGAGTACCGCACCCAGCAGGCAGCCGGTCATCAGGATCGGCTTGCGGCCGATCTTGTCGGACAGCCAGCCGAAGAACACGAAGCCCGGCGTGCCGATCAGCAGCGCGATGGCGATCAGGATGTTGGTCGTCGCGCCATCGACGTGCAGCATCTTTTCGAGGAAGAACAACGCGTAGAACTGGCTGGTGTAGAAGATCACGCCCTGGCCCATCGCCGCGCCTACCAGCGCGATCAGCACGACCTTGAGGTTGCGCCACTGGCCGAACGCCTCGGTCAGCGGTGCCTTGGACGTGGTGCCCTCGTTCTTCATCTTCTGGAAGACCGGGCTTTCCTCAAGCTGCAGCCGGATCCACATCGAGACGGCGAGCAGCAGGATCGAGACGATGAACGGCACGCGCCAGCCCCAGTCGGCAAAGGCCGCCTCGCCCACCGCATAGCGTACGCCGATGACGATCAGCAGCGCGGCGAACAGGCCCGCCGTCGCGGTCGTCTGGATGAAGCTGGTATAAAGCCCGCGGCGATTGTCCGGCGCATGTTCGGCCACGTACGTCGCCGCGCCGCCATATTCGCCGCCGAGCGCAAGGCCCTGCAACAGCCGCAGCAGCACCAGGATCACCGGCGCGATGACGCCGGCGGTGGCATAGCTGGGCAACAGGCCGACAAGGAAGGTCGACAGGCCCATGATGCCCATGGTGACGAGGAAGGTGTTCTTGCGCCCGACCATGTCGCCGATCCGCCCGAACACCAGTGCGCCGAACGGCCGCACCGCAAAGCCGGCGGCAAACGCGGCAAGGGCAAAGATGAAGCCGGTCGTCTCGTTGACGCCGGAAAAGAACTGGCTGGTGATGATCGTCGCCAGCAGGCCATAGAGATAGAAGTCGTACCATTCGAACACCGCGCCAAGCGACGATGCCAGGATGACCAGCTTCTCGTTCTGGGTGGCGGGATGATGCTGCGGAATGTCGACCGGTATCGTCGCCATGGTGCCTCTCCTGTTTTGTTTCTTAGAAGTTGTAGCGCGCGGAGAACTCGCCGCGGTCGAGCGTGCCGGACAGGCCGGAGACGATGTCGCGCTGCGCCCGGCGGTACTCGATGCCGAGGTCGAGGTTCTTGACCGGCGAGTAGAACAGGTTGACCGCGGCGCTCCACGCGCTCTCGCTCGCCAATGGCAGCGCGAAGCCGCGGCCGTAGTCGATCGTCTGGAACGATCCCATCACGGTCGAGCGCAGGCGATCGGTCCAGCCGATCCGCAGCGCGGCGAAGCCCGCGGTGAGCGACGGCGTGTCGATCCGCGCACCGGGCACGCCGGCATAGATCGCATCGGGCGCCAGGTTGAGCCCGACGTAGCGGCCGATGCCCTTGCCGTGCGTGATCATGAAGCGGATGTCGTGGCGTCCCTTGGGTCCGAACGGCACCTTGCCCGCCGCCGACACGCCCCAGCCGATCGCATGGTCGCTGACCGTGCCGGTATCGATGGTCAGCTGGCGCAGCAGCCCAGCCAGCGACAGTTCGGCGCTGCCCATGCGGTACGTGGCGCGCGCGGCCAGATCGGGTACGCGATCGTCGGCGTTCTCCACCACGGTCGGTGAGACGAGGTTGGTGGACGACGTCTCGGGGTTTTCCACCGCCAGCGCGATCGTCGCGTTGGCGCCCAGCTTCTTCGTATAGCGGACCTGCGCCTGCCGGACGAAGACGGTGCCTTCGCTCGGCCCCAAGAAGTCGGTCGTCTCTGGCAGCGCGGCGGTGTACTGGAAGGTCGTCCATTCCTGGCCGATCAGCCAGTTGTCGAACGTCAGGAAGGCGCGGCGCAGGCCGAAATCGTAGCCGTTTACCACGCGCTGGTTGCCCTGCGTGCCGGGTACGACCTGGAAGTCCATCTCGAGCAACCCGCCCAGCGTGTGCGTACCGATCGGCGTGCTGGTCGATAGCGCGAGCCGGGTCTGCTTGGCGTGGATCTCGGTGCTGACGCCTTCGTTGGCGCCGCCGACCGGGATCAGGCTGGGAAAGTAGAAGTCGCGGCCGACGGACTCCGGCGCGATGTTGCCGCCGCTGTAGCGGCTGACCCCGGCCCAGGCCTTGAAGAAGCCGCTCAGCTTGATCGTCGTGCCGCCGACGCGGAAACCGTCTTCGGGCTTGGCGGCGGCGCCTTGCGCGATCTGCGGGGCGGCGTTGCCATTGGGGCCGGGGGTTGCGCCGGGCGTGGTCGCGGCGGTCGCGTTGCCGGAGGTCGGGGTGGATGCGGACGCGATGGTCGTCGATGCCGCGCCCAATGTCCCGCTACCCGGGGAAGCAGTGTCACCAGCGGTGCTTGCCGAACCCGCGCCGCGCATGGCGCTCAGTTCCCCGCGCATCGCCGCGACCGCCGCCTCAAGGCTGTGGACGCGGGCTTCTAGTTCGGCCTCGCGCGCCGTCTGCGCGGCGGCGGGCATCGCCGCGAGCCCGGCAAGCGCGGAGCCTGCCAGCATCGCCGCACGTATCGCCGCCATGGTCTTTCGCCGCATCCTCGATCACTCCCAGCCTCGCCGGTCTCTGCCGGTCCGATCGCGCGACGATGCGGGGGATGTCGGGGAGGGGATAGAGCGACCAAGGTCGCGGGTAAGCGCGACTTTGGTCTTGCAGCAGGGCGCGCGACCTGTCGCTATGCTGCAGGCTCGAACGGGAGAGATGCGTGCCAGACAGGGCTTCCTGCGCCATGCCCGCAGACCGGCGGATCGCGCCATGACCGATGGCGCATGCACCGTGCTGATCGCCGACGATCATCCGCTGTTCCGCCAGGCGCTGCGTCTGGCGATCGAACGCGCGGCACCCGGCGCGACGATCCTGGAGGCGGGCCAACTGGGAGAGGCGATCGAGACGGTGCGGGCGGCGGCGCGGATCGATCTCGTCACGCTCGACTTGCGGATGCCCGGCTCCACCGGGTTCTCTGGCGTCGCGCTGCTGCATGCCGAACGGCCCGAGACGCCGATCCTGGTGGTCTCCTCCTCGGACGAGCCGGGCGCGCCGGCACGAGCGCGGGCGTATGGCGCGGTCGGCTTCGTCTCCAAGGCGGCGGAACTAGCGACGCTAGAACAGGCGGTGTCGCGCGCGCTGGCCGGGCATACGGATGCCGCGCCGGTGGATGCCGGCGACAGCCCGGACGATGCCGCGCGCCGCATCGCCAGCCTGACACCGACCGAGCTGAAAGTCCTGATGGGGGTGATGGTCGGCCGGCTGAACAAGCAGATCGCCTTCGATCTCGGCATCACCGAGGCGACGGTGAAAGGCCATATGACGCTGATCATGCGCAAGCTGGGCGTGCTCAACCGGACGCAGGCGGTGCTCGCCGCGCGCGCTCTGGAGATCCCGCCCGCCGGCTGAGCGATCATTCCGCCGCGGCTTCGGCGGCCGCGGACGCATCGGCGAGGAAGCGCCACAGCGCCTCGGGGTCGATCGGCTTGGCCAGCACGGTCAGCGCGAGCGCGCGGCATTGCGGATCGTCGGCGACCGAGCGATCCGCGGTGATCAGCGCGATCGCCGGCCGCGGCCGCGCCAGCGCGAGATGACGCGCGACGTCGCGGCCATCCTCGTCATCGTCCAGTTGCACGTCGATCAGCGCGACGTCAGGCTCCTCCGCCTCGTTGAGCGCCAGCGCCTCGGCCGCGGTCTGTGCGAGCAGCGGCACGCAGCCGCGCGAGTGCAGCGCCGCTTCCAGCGCGGCCAGCACCGCCGGTTCGTTGTCGAGACACAGGACGCGCAGCCCCGCGACCGTCGTCCGGCTTGCCCGTGCCGGCGCACGCACCGGTTCGGCCACGGTGCACGCGTTGCCCGACGGCACCAGCACCGCGAACACCGACCCCCGGCCGGGCCGCGATCGCACGCGGATCGGCAGGTCGAGCAGCCGGGCGATGCGCCGCACGATCGCCAGCCCCAGACCGACACCGCCGCCCGCGCTGCCCTTGCTTTCCAGCCGCTCGAATTCGGCGAAGATACGTTCCTGATCGGCGGGCGCGATCCCGGGGCCGCTGTCGCGCACCTCGATCTGCACCGCGGCACCCCGCCGCCGCGCGCCGATCCAGATGCGGCCCTGCGGCGTGTAGCGCACGGCGTTGGACAGGAAGTTCTGCAGGATCGAGCGCAGCAAAGAACGGTCGGTGGTGACGACGGCCGATCCGCGACGGTGGCGGCCGGCATGATGGTGGATCGTCAGTCCCCGCTCGGCGGCGAGCGGCGTGAATTCGCGCACCAGTTCGCCGATCAGCCCGTCAATCGCGAAGCTTTCCGGCCGCGGCGTCACCCCGCCGGCATCGAGCCGCGACACGTCGAGCAGCGCGTGGAGCAGCGTGTCCGCCGATCCGATCGCCCCGTCGATGGCGCGGAGCAGCGCCGGGTCGGGAACGCCTGCCTGATCGAGCGCGGCGCAGAACAGCCGCGCGGCATGCAGCGGTTGCAGCAGGTCGTGGCTGGCGGCGGCGAGGAACCGCGTCTTGTCGCGGGTCGCCGCCTCCGCCTGGCTGCGCGCCTCGTCGAGCAGGACGTTCGAGCGGGCGAGGTCGCGCGTGCGTTCCTCCACCCGGCGTTCGAGGGTAGCCTGCGCCTCCTTCTCCGCGGTGATGTCGGTAAAGCTCTGGACATAGCCGCCGCCGGGCATCGACCCGCCGACCGACTTGATCCAGCGGCCGTCGGGGCGCAATCGCTCGAAGCTGTGCGGCTGTCCGCGTCGCAGGTGGCCCAGCCGGCGCTCGACATGGGCGTCCACGTCGCCCGGCCCGAGCTCGCCGAGCAGCGCGTTGTGCCGGATCAGGTCGGCGATCGGGCGGCCGGTGACGACATAGCCGGGGGGATAGCCGAACATCTCAACATAGCGCGGGTTCCAGGCGATCAGCCGCAGGTTGGCGTCGATCACGCTGACCCCGGGATCGATCGTCTCCAGCGTGGCGGACAGCAATGTGCGCGAGAATTGCAGGCTGCTGCCGCGCTGGTCGAGCAGGCGGACGACGTCGCTGATCTCCAGCGCCGCGCCCGCCAGGCTGGAGCTGACGATCAGCCGGGCGGACGGCGCGCCGACCACGTTGGCGATCAGGCGTTCGGCCTGCCGCGCGGCATGGCCGTCGATCGGGGCGGCGGCGTCCCCGCGCTGGTTGGGGCCGACCGTCAGCCGCATCAGGCTCTCTGCCGCCTCCGCCTCACCGATGAAGCGGCCGACCAGAGTCTGCAATTCCCCCATCGTGGTGACATGGTCGATCACGCTGTGTCGCACGTCGGCACCGCGGTGATCGGGGTCGCGCGCATGGACGATGGTCATCAGCAGCACGTTGATCCCTAGGCTCCACACCGTGCCGGTGACCAGCGGCGGCCCGAGTTCGATCCTCAGCAGCGCATGCGGATCGAGCAGGCCACCGGTGGCGAAGGCAAGCCCGGTCGCAAAGCTGCCGCTGATCGAGGGCAGCAGCAGGCAATAGACCCAGACGACCAGCCCGCCGATCAGCCCGGCGCGCGCCGCCCGCGCGTTGCGGAAGTCGAACGAGACGGTAGCGATCAGCGCGGGCGCGAACTGCGCGACGCCGGTGAACGCGATCAGCCCGATCGAGGCCAGCGTCCATTCGGAGCCGAGGAAGGTGCCGTAAGCGAGCGCGAGCAGCACGATCCCGACGATGATCCAGCGCCGGGCGCGCAGCATCAGATGGCCCAGATCGCCCTCGCCACCGAAGCGGCCGCTGCGCAGCAGGATCGGGGCGAGCAGATCATTGCTCGCCATCGTCGACAGCGCGATCGTTTCGGCGACGACCATCGCGGTCGCGGCGGAGAACCCGCCTAGGAAGGCGAGCAGCGCCATCGCATGGTTGCCCTGCGACAGCGGCAGCGTCAGCACATAGAGGTCGGGCGCGGCGCTGCCGGGCATCAGCGCGTTGGCGGCAAGCGCCAGCGGCAGCATCATCGCCGAGATGACCGCGAGATAGGCGATCAGCGGCCAGCGCGCCGCCCCCACCGGATCGGCGCCGTCCGCCTCGACCACGCCGACATAGAATTGCCGCGGCAGGCACAGGATTGCGGCGGCCGACAGCAGCGTGCGGATCACCAGCTCGCCCGAGATCGTATCGAGCCGCAGGCTGTCGCCGAAGTCGGCGATCTCAGCGGCGCGGAAAGGCGCAGGCATCCCGACGATCAGTGCCAGGCCGAACAGCCCCAGCAGGACGAAGCAGACCAGCTTGATCGCCGATTCCGCCGCCAGCGCGCCGACCACGCCTTCGTTGCGCCCCGCCACCTCATAGCGGCGTGCGCCGAAGACGATGGCGAAGCCGGCGAGCAGCGCAGCGATCATCGGGCCGACCAGCGGTGTTGCCGTCATGCCGGTCAGCGCCTGGAAGCTCAGCGTCACCGATCGCAGTTGCAGCGCGATGTACGGGATCGCCGCGACCAGCGCGGTGACGGTGACAATTGCGGCGATGCTGCGGCTGCGGCCATAGCGCGCGGAAATGAAGTCGGCGATCGAACTCGATCCTTCGGCGCGCGACAGCCGGATCATGCGGCGCAGAAAGCCGGGCGCGAGCAGGAAGACGAGCGCGGGGCCGAGATAGATCGTCAGGTAATCCCAGCCGCCGCCGGCCGCGGTGCCGACCCCGCCGAAGAACGTCCAGCTGCTGCAATAGACCGCCAGCGACAGCGGATAGGCGATGCGGCCCAGCCGCCGCGACATGCCACGCCGGTCGATGGCCCAGGCGATGGCGAACAGCGCCGCGGCATAGGCCAGCACGACGGCCAGCGCGGCGATGCCGTTCATCGTGTCAGAACCGGATCAGCAGCAGCGCTTGCCACCGTTCTCCCCGTAGTGCGCGCTCTGCCGGTTCCGGAAGAACGCCGCGCGGTCCATCACCTCGCGGTCGGGATGGTGCACGGCCATGTGCTGCAGATAGCCGTCATACGATGGCAGCCCGACCATCAGGTGCGCAGTCTCGCGCAGGCGCGCGGCGATGGAGCGCAAGCCCGCCACCGGCTATTCCGCCGGGACCATGGTGGCGGGGACATAGCCGTCCGGCACTTCGCTGACGCTGGGGCGGTCGATCCGGCGCGCGGCGATGCAGGTGCGGATGCCGTAGACCACGATGGCGACGACCACCGCCAGGAAGATCGCGCAGAGCGCGGCGTCGATCCGATCGTTCATGATGATCCGCTGCATCTCCGCGAGCGTCTTGGCCGGGGCGAGCACCTTGCCGTCTGCCGCAGCGGCGGAGAACTTGGCCGCGTGCGAGAGGAAGCCGACACGCGGATCGGCGGACAGCAGCTTCATCATGCCGGCGGTGCCGGTGCAGATCACCAGCCAGGTCGCCGGCACGATCGTCACCCAGGCGAAGCGTTCGCGCTTCATCCGGAACAGCACCACGGTGGCGAGCACCAAGGCGACCGCGGCGAGCATCTGGTTGGAAATGCCGAACAGCGGCCACAGCGTGTTCACCCCGCCCAGCGGATCGGTGACGCCCTGATAGAGGAAGAACCCCCAGGCGGCGACGCACAGCCCGGTGGCGACGAAGCCCGGCCACATCGACGTGCCGCGCCGGAACGTCGGTGCCACCAGCCCGAGCAGATCCTGCAGCATGAAGCGCCCGGCGCGGGTGCCGGCATCGACCGCGGTCAGGATGAACAGCGCCTCGAACAGGATGGCGAAGTGATACCAGAACGCCATCATCGCCTGCCCGCCGATCAGCTGGCTGAAGATATGCGCCATTGCGACCGCCAGTGTCGGTGCGCCGCCGGTGCGCGAGATGATTGTCGCCTCGCCTACGTCACGCGCGGTCTGCGCCAGCGTCGCGGCGTCGATTGGAAAGCCCATCGCGGTCACCGCCTGCGCGGCGGAGTACACGTCTGTGCCGACCACCGCCGCCGGGCTGTTCATCGCGAAATAGACGCCGGGATCGAGGATCGTCGCGCCGACCAGCGCCATGATCGCGACGAAGCTTTCCGCCAGCATCGCGCCATAGCCGATGAACGCGGCGTCGCCTTCGCTGGCGATCAGCTTGGGCGTGGTGCCGCTGGAGATCAGCGCGTGGAAGCCCGACACCGCGCCGCAGGCGATCGTGATGAACAGGAACGGGAACAGCCCGCCCGACCACACCGGCCCGCTGCCGTCGATGAAGTGCGTGACCGCCGGCATCCGCAGGTGCGGCGCGGTGACCGCGATGCCGATCGCCAGCGCGACGATGGCGCCGATCTTGAGGAAGGTGGACAGGTAATCGCGCGGCGCGAGCAGCAGCCAGACGGGCAGCACCGAGGCGACCGCGCCATAAGCGATGAGGATCCAGCACAGCGTGATCGCGTCAAAGGTGAACAGCGGCGCCAGCGTCGGCGATGCGGCGACGCTGCCGCCCAGCACGATCGCCAGCACCAGTCCGATGACGCCCAAGATGGAAACCTCACCGACGCGGCCCGGCCTGATCCAGCGGGTATAGCAGCCCATCAGGATCGCCAGCGGCACTGTGGCGGCGACCGTGAACATGCCCCACGGACTGTCCGCCAGCGCGCGCACGACGATCAGCGCGAGCACCGCGAGGATGATGACCATGATCATGAAGGCGCCGAACAGCGCGATCGTGCCGGCGACCGGACCCATCTCCATGCGGATCAGTTCGCCCAGCGAGCGGCCGTCGCGCCGCATCGAGGTGAACAGGATCATGAAATCCTGCACCGCGCCCGCCAGCACGACGCCGATCAGGATCCACAGCGTGCCGGGAAGATAGCCCATCTGCGCCGCCAGCACCGGGCCGACCAATGGCCCCGCACCGGCGATCGCGGCGAAGTGGTGGCCGAACAGGACGTTGCGATCGGTCGGTACGTAATCGAGCCCGTCACCGCGGCGTAGCGCCGGAGTCGGGCGCGAGGGATCGAGGCCGAGCACGGTGCGCGCGATGAAGCGCGCGTAGAAGCGATAGGCGATCGCATACGTGCACAGCGCCGCGACGACGATCCATAATGCGTTGACCGGCTCATCGCGCATCGTGCCGACCACGCCCAGCGCCAGCGCGCCGACCAGTGCCACCAGCGCCCAGACCAGCTTCATGATCCCACCTTCATGCCCACCCCGTAAATCCCTTATGGTTATTGGTGCGATCCTAACGGCGTCGGCGCGATCCGCCACCCGACTTTCGTCGCGCTGCGAGGAAGGCCGCTCCCGCGTCACTTTCTTGTTGATGCACGTTGGTCTGCGGCACTGTCACGAGGGTCGATGCTTGTAACCGGATAAGCAACGTCGCGCGGGCGGGGCGAGTGGAGACGCCTGGTGCAGGATATTGCGGGCTGGATCGCCCTTGTCGCGACATGCGTCGCCGCGTTGATGACTGCGTCCAACCTGGGGGCGCGGGTCACCGGCTGGGGCTTTGTGCTGTTCAGCGTCGGCGCGGTCGCTTGGATCGTCGTCGCGCTATCGACCGGGCAGGTGCAACTGCTGTGGTCCAACATCGTGCTGGGTCTGGTCGACCTGTTCGGCATCTGGCGCTGGCTAGGGCATCGCGCCCGCATCGCCGATACCGCGCGCGTCGCCGAGGAACGCAGCCGGCATACCGAGGGAGAGGCGATGTTCTCGATCGCCGCGCTCGATGGCATGCCGGTGGCGGCGGCCGACGGATCGGTGATCGCCCATGCGGTCGATGCGTTGGCCGCCACTGCGGGCGGGCGGATCGATTATGTCATCGTCCGCGAAGGTGGCGTCGCTGGCGTCGGCGAGACTCTGCGCTGCCTGCCGTGGCGCGATGCGAAGGTCAGCAACCGGGTGATCCAGACGACGCTGGATGCAGCCTCACTCGCCGCCCTGCCGGTCGCCGAGGCGGCCTGACCGCTCGGCTTCAACCTGCGCCTTCACCCCGCCGGGGGTCACCAGCGTTGCAGCGCCACGCTCTGCGCCGCATCGCCATCGCGCAGCAGCGTCTCGCGTAACTCAGCGCGCTTCTCGTGGATCGAGACGATCACCGGCCCCATTGCGATGCCCAGTTCGACCAGCACCGCACCCGATAGCTGGAGCGAGGCCTCGACCGTCTCGGGCACCGCCTCGGTCGCGCCGGCGCGATAGAGTTCGGCCGCATGGTTGGCATCGCGCGCCCGGCCCAGGATCGGCAGCCCGGGGCAAAGCCGCCGCGCCGCCACCGTCGTGCGGATCAGCTGCACCGGATCGTCCATCGTCAGCACCAGCGCATCGGCATGCGCCAGATCGAGCCGCTCGAGCAGCTGCGGCCGGCTGATGTCTCCGAACGCGATCGGCACACCATCCTGACGGCCGCGCGCCACTGCTTCGACATCGGCATCGATCACCACGAACGGACGCTCGTGCCGGACCAGCATGTCGGCGACCAGTTGACCGACGCGGCCGTAGCCGACCACCACCGTGCGCGATTGTTCGGCTACCTCCGGCAGGTCAGCGCCCACCACGCCCTCGTGCCGGCGCAGGGTCCGGGCGGCAAGGTCACCGGCCCAGGCGAGCAGCGGCGTCACCGTCAGGCCGATCGCGGCGCAGGTCTCCCAGAATTCGGCCACCTGCGGGCTGACGATGCGCGCGGCGGCGGCGGCGGAGAGTACGATCAGCGTCGTCTCCGATGGTGCTGACATCAGCAGCGCGGTCTCTATCGCGATCCCCTGGCGAAAGCGCAGCACCCGCAGCAGGCCGCCGGTGACGATCGTCTTGACCACGATCACCGCCGCGGTGCCCAGTGCGATCTGCCGCCACTCGCCGGCGATCTGGCCAAGGTCCAGCCGCATCCCGACGGTGAGCAGGAACACGCCCAGCGCCAGCCCCTTGAATGGGGCGATCAGCACTTCGATCTCGGTATGATAGTCGGTCTCGGCGATCAGGATGCCGGCGATCAACGCGCCGACGATGGGTGACAGGCCGACCGCCGCGGTCGCCACCGACGCGAGGATCACCACCATCAGGCTGGCGGCAAGGAACAGTTCCGGGCTCTTGGTTCGCGCGGCCTGGCCGAACAGCCGCGGCAGCACGATCCGGCCGGCGACCAGCATGAACGCGATCGTCGCGCCGCCTTTCAGCAGCACCAGCAGCAGCGCATGGCCGGCGCCGACCCCGCCGCCCGACCCCAAGGCGCCCAGCGCGAAGACGATCGGCACCAGTGCCAGATCCTCGAACAACAGCATGCCGAACGCGGTACGGCCGACCGGGCTGGCGGTGCCGGCCAGCGGGATGACCAGCGCGGTCGACGACAGCGCCAGCGCCAGTCCCAGCGCGACCGCTTCCGTGGTCGGATAGCCGACCGCGATGCCGAGCCCGGCGAGGGCGACCGCCGACAGCGCCAGTTCGGCCGCACCGACCCCGAACACGCTGGCGCGCATCGCCCAGAGTCTGGCGAACGACAGTTCCAGCCCGATCGAGAACAACAGCAGGATGATGCCGAATTCGGCGATCGGCTCGATCCCGTGCGGATCGGTGATGGTGACGTGGAACAGCCACGGCGCCTGCGACACCCATGCGCCCAGACCGCCCGGACCGACCAGGATGCCGACCAGGATGAAACCGATCACCGGGTTGATCCGCAGCCGCGCAAAGGTGGGGATGACCAGCCCGGCGGCGCCCAGGATGACAAGGGAGTCGCTGAACCCCACGGACTCGACGGTAAAAGCCATGCGGCACGATCACGCACCCGGCGGCAAAAGGCCAGCGTGCCATGCGGCGTTCGGGCCGGGAAGGGGATGCTCGGCCGGATGTGCATGGCGGCGTTCAATGCATGCCATCAACAATGGTGCCGAACTGTACAAGGTGATGCGCACCATTTTGATATGATCCGAATTCCGATTAGGCCATCATTATAGTCACGCAGCCGGTCCATCGTTCAATTTTACACCGCGCTATTGACAGGGTGACGGTTGAGGTGGGAACCCTATTTACGGTGACCTTGCTGGTGGTTGGGACGATGCAGCGGTGATCATGATAGTACTGTGAGTTATCGATCTTGAATATGACGGGGGGCTGTCATCATGGTTTCAGGGGAAAGAACCGGCATCGCAATGCGCGTGACAGGTGGCCGCTGATGGCGTCGTATCGCCTTGGCACCAGACTGCGCGCCGCGTTCAACCGGATCGCGGGCAGGGGCATACGCCCCCAGTCCGCCGCCGCGAGCGCCGGTTCTGCGGCCACCAGCCCGCCGCCGCCGCCCAGGAAAACCGGCCGGCGGATCATCCTGTTCTCCGACGGCACCGGCAATTCCAGCGGCAAGCTGTTCAAGACCAACGTCTGGCGCCTGTACGAGGCGCTCGATCTGGGACCGCCCGATACGACGAAGGCGACCCCGGATGTCGAGCAGATCGCGCTCTATGCCAACGGCGTGGGCACATCGACATTCCGCCCGCTGGCGATCCTCGGCGGCATCTTCGGCTTCGGGCTGAAATCCAATATCCTCCAGCTGTACAAGTTCCTGTGTCGCAACTGGCATGAAGGCGATGAGCTGTTCCTGTTCGGGTTCAGCCGCGGCGCCTTCACCATCCGCGTGCTGGTCGGCCTGATCGCCAACCAGGGTATCCTGCGCGGAGACGATCCGACGTTGCCGCCGGACGAGGACAAGCTCGCCTATCAGGCCCGCGCCGCGTACCGCGCCTTCGCGCGCGAAACCTGGCCGAACCGTTGGCTGGCGCATCAGTTCTCACGCGTGGTCCGGCGCATTCGCGACTGGTGTCTGGAACGCCATCGCCGGTTCACCGGCCGGGATGCCTACGACAACAGCGGCAACCGCTTCACTGACATCGCCTTTGTCGGGGTCTGGGACACGGTGGGCGCATATGGCGGCCCGATCGTCGAGATCACGCGCGGGATCGACGACTGGATCTGGCCGCTGTCGATGCCGAACTACCAGCTGTCCCCGCGCGTGCTGAAAGCGCGCCATGCGCTGGCGATCGATGACGAGCGCGACTCCTTTCAGCCGCTGCTGTGGGATGAAGTACGTGAGGAGATGCTGGTCCGCTGGGGGGCGCCGGTCCATGTCGAAGGCGACCCCGATGCGCCCGGCATGCCGCTGCCGACCGAGATCCGGCAGGTCGCCGCGGATCGGCTGAAGCAGGTCTGGTTCTCGGGCATGCATGCCGATGTCGGCGGCGGCTATTCGGACGAGAGCCTGAGCTTCCTCTCGCTGGCCTGGATGATCGACGAGATCGGTACCGCGCTGCGCCTCCTGCCGGAGCGGCGCCTGCTGATCGGCGGCCTCGCCAACGCGTTTGGCCCGCTGCACGATTCGCGCGCCGGCTTCGGCTCCTATTACCGCTACCAGCCGCGCCGCATCTCGGCGATGGTCGATCATTATGATGAGCGCCCGGCACCGGACGTGCCTTCGGTGATAGAGACCGCCACCCTGTCTCTGCGCGACCCCGAGGTAGCCGACCGCGCCTATGTCATCCCCGACAAGGGCGTGGCACCAGCCCCTGAGGTCGAGGCGCTCGCCGACCGCATCCGCGCGGACCATGGCCTGCTTACCCGCGTGCATATCCACGAAAGCGTCATCCGCCGCATCGCGGCGGGTACGGACAGCTATGCGCCGATCGGGCTGCCGCAGGAGTTCCAGATCGCCTACGGCCAGCCGGGTAGCCTGCTGCGCCCGATGCTTGATCGTGCGGAAGGGGCGCGTATCGTCGCCGAACGCACGACCGGGCAGGGCTGGTACGATCGCCACGCGCGCGCCTTCGACATGGTCTGGTGGCGACGGCTGCAGTATTTCGCCACCGTCATCCTGTCGATCGTGCTCGTCGCGCTGCCGTGGTGGGGCGATAAGGTGGAGAGAGTGCCGGTGTGGTGCGCCGACGATCGCTGTATCGTCCGCCCGCTGCTGTCCGCGATCAACAGCGTGACGGGCAACTATGCCGCGTTGTGGGTCGGTGCGGTCGCCGACCATGTGTTGCCCAGCGCGCTGCTGATCGCCGCGATCGCTCTGCTGACGGCCTACAGCCACGCCTACGGGCTCCGGCTGCGCGGGTTCGCCCGGCGCGCCTGGCAAAAGGCGCTGAGCAAGGACAAGCGGGTACGGATGCCTTACGCGACCCGCGGCATCGCCCGCATCCGCGACGGCAGCGGCTATCAACGGGTCACGGCGATGCTGAAGTGGCGGATCGCACCCTTTATCGCCGCATTGGTGATGCTGGCACTCGGCCTGAATCTTGTCTGTGCACTGGTGGCGCAACTGGTCGTGTTCCCGCTGCTCGAGCGGCATGACGCCTTCTGCCCCGCCCGCGTCGCCGGGCCGCCGCCGATCCAGCCCGTGCGGATGGACATCAGGAACCAGTGCAACGTCGTGCCGGGCGGCATCGTGGCGAACACACCCTACACGATCAGCATCAAGCCCGATGCGACGCCGCTGTGGAACGACAGCGGCCATCGGTACGACAAGGCCGGTGGTCCAATCTCCCCCGCCATCGGGCATGGGGCCGACCTGCCGCTGTGGGTCGACATCGTCGGTGTTCCCTGGCGGCGGGTGGTGCGCACCGGCTGGCTGCAACCGCTGGTGCGGGTCCGCACCCCGTATCCGGAGAACCGGGCTGAACCGGGCAAGCCGGCCTATGAGTTCGGCCGGCTGTGGCGGGCCGTCTGGGGAAGGCCGGTCTACGTACAGGCGCCCGCGCTGAAATATGATCCAGGCAGCAAGAGCTACAAAGGCCAGTTCACCTCCAGGATCGACGGCGAGGTCAGCGTGCTGGTCAATGATGCCATCCTGCCCGGGCTCTATGACAACAACTGCGGCTGCGCGGAGGTCCGGATCGCGCCGGCGAGTGAGGCCGAGAAGGCGGCTGCCGCATCCGGGGATCGTCCGCAAGCCGCGTCGCGTTGACCGGCGACTCGGATCTTACGCATGATTAGATGCAGCGACGCGTCTTCCCATTCGATGTAGGCCGTACACCAGGCTTGTGTCAGTCCGGCACTGATGACCTGCATGGATGCGATCAATACACGGAAGGCGCCGGGCAAGGTATCGAACAGGCCCGTCTAAGCTGCTGATTTGTATCATAATCGAGCAATAAATCAGACCAGCGTTGTTTGACCGTATTTTGACCGCACTGTAGCCTTCCAACCACGGGCCGGAACAATGGCCTTGTGTAAGAACAGGTTGGGAGACCGTCATGAAAACTGCGCTTCTCGCGTCGGTATTGGCTATTGCCGTTTCCATGAGCACTGCGGCAAATGCAGCCCCCGTGCTTTCCAGCGCGGCCAGTGCCGCAACCGTGGACATCAGCGCCGCCGGGATCATCAAGGCCGGCCTTTCGCTCGGCAACGCGGCGGGCACCGCGCCGCCGGCTTACGACAATACGGGTAACCTGCTGTCGATCAACGAGGGTGCGGGGCTTGTGTCGCCCACCCTTTTGAACGGGCTGGTCAGTGTCGCCCTCTCGCTGACGTCGGGCGTGGTGAACAGCCGCGCGAATTCTGCGGGTACATCCGCCACCGGCACCACCAGCATCGTCGATCTCGACACCTCGCTGATCTCCACCGCGCTGTCGATCCCGCTGATCTCGTTCGGGATCTCCGCCGACGCGGTGACCTCGACGACGACGGCCGGTTACAGCGGCAACACCTTGTTCTCGTCAGGCAGTTCCTCGATCACCGGGCTCTCGGTCGACACCGGGCTTCTCGGCCTGCCGCTGATCGATGGCTCGCTCTATGCCAACGCCGCGCCCAATACGGTGCTGCTCAACCTGCTGGGCATCTCGGTGATCCTGAACGAGCAGTCGACGGTCACCACCCCGACCAGCGTATCCATGTTCACCAACGCACTGCGCATTTCGCTGACCGACTTCCTGCTGGGTGGCCAGTTGCTGACCGGAGACATCGTGCTCGGCCATTCGGAAGCCAGCGTGACCGGGTTCGCGCCGGTGGTGACGCCGGTGCCGGAGCCGGGCACCTGGGCCTTGCTGGTGGCCGGGTTCGGCCTGATCGGAGGGATGATGCGCGCCAATCGTCGCAAGATGGCTTTCCTGCCGGCCTGATCCGCGCGATCAGTTGGCGGTTGCAACAAGAATGGCGGCGACCGGGAAAACGGTCGCCGTCATTTCTTTCGTCTCGATCGCTATTGGCGGTCGTGCGTTACTTCGCGCCGACCATGCCCTTGACCATCGTCAGGTGACGCTCGACCGGGGGCAGGGCGGTCGTGGCGACCTGCTTCAGCGTGGCGTCGGTGCCGGTGTCGGCATAGCCCTTGTGCAGCGCCCAAGCGTTCTGGTGCGCTTCGACCTGCTGCGTCAGGTAAAGCTGGTCAAAGGTCGCCTTCGGCGCCTTCTTCAGCAAGTCCAGCTTGGCCTGATTGGCGGACGACAGCGTGCGCGAGGGCGGCGTGATCTTGCGGTCCTGGTTGGACAGCGCGGCCATCAGCGACTTCGTGGTGGCGGTATGATCGGTCACCATCTGGCGGGCGAAACCCTTGATGTCGTCACGGCGCGACTTCGTGGCCGCGAGCTTGCCCGATTGGATCTCGAAGTTGTCGGCATCGGCGGCCAGCTTGACGTAATCGGTCGCCGAGACGCCGGCGAGCGGCTCGACACCTACGTCGGCGGCGGTCAGCGACTGTGCCATGGCGGGGGCCGAAAGGCACATGGCAACGGACGCGAGAACGAAACCCATGGACTTGCGCATAGAAAAACTCCTGAAAAGACGGGCCCTTGTGGAAGGCCGCCACGATCTGAAAATGGCAAAGCGCGGCCTTTTCTGTATGAAGATCGCCTCGACACTTGCCACTGTTCGGCGGGGTGACAACGCGGCGGATACGAGAACGATCCGGACGGGCTGAACTTTCTTCGCGGCGGGGCTCGCTTGCGCGGCTGCTGATGCGGGCATAGCAGGCGGGCATGACCGCGCTTATCGATCCCTTCCACGCCATCACCCTCAGCGGCCTTGCCCATCGGCTGGCCGAGGAGGGGCTGCCGGTGATCCACATGGAGTTCGGCCAGCCATCGACCGGCGCGCCCGCCGCCGCGATCGCCGCGGCGCATCGCGTGCTCGATACCGATGCGATGGGATACTGGGAAAGTTCGGCGCTGAAGGCGCGGATCGCCGCGCAGTATGGCGAACGCTATGGCGTGGCGGTTGCGCCCGAACGGGTGATCCTCACCTGCGGCGCCTCGCCTGCTTTCGTGCTGGCGCTGTCCTGCCTGTTCTCACCCGGTGATCGCGTCGCCGTCGCGCGGCCCGGCTATGTCGCCTATCGCAACACGCTGAAGGCGTTGCACATGGTGCCGGTGGAACTGGCCTGCGGCGAGAACGAGCGGTTTCAGATCACCGCGCAGGCGATCGCGGCGATGGACCCGGCACCCGCCGGGCTGATCGTGGCCAGCCCCGCCAATCCGACCGGCACTATCATCGCGCCCGATGAACTGGCGGCGATCGCCGAGGTCTGCCACCGGCGTGGCATCGCGGTTGTCTCTGACGAGATCTACCATGGCCTCAGCTACACGCAGCCCGCGCAGTCGATGCTGCAGCACCTGCCGGATGCGCTGGTGGTCAACAGCTTCTCCAAGTATTTCAGCATGGCCGGCTGGCGGCTCGGCTGGCTGATTGTGCCCGAGCCGTTGATCGATGCAGCGCGGGCGCGGATGGGCAACCTGTTCCTGACGCCGCCGTCGCTGGCGCAGCATGCCGGGCTGATCGCCTTCGACTGCCGCGATGAATTGGACGGCCACGTCGCCACGTATACCCGCAATCGCGAGCTGCTGCTTGAGGCGCTGCCGGCGATGGGCCTGCGCCGCATCGCGCCGCCCGATGGCGCGTTCTACATCTATGCCGACGTCGGCCACCTGACGAACGACAGCCTGGCGTTCTGCGAGGCGCTGCTGCGCGAGACCGGCGTGGCCATAGCTCCGGGGCTCGATTTCGATCCCGTCGACGGCCACCGCTTCATCCGCTTCAGCTTCGCCGTCTCCACCGCCTTGATCGAGGAGGCGATCGTGCGGCTCAGGCCCTGGTTCGCACGGCGACAACAGTCGCCCGACGCCGCGCGATAAACCGGCCCACGCCAAGGCCGGCGAGCAGCAGCCCCGCACTCGCCAGCAGGAAGCCGAGCGCAAACGGCGTGACCGGCGCGGTCGCCGGCATGTCGAGGCCATGCGCCTGCCCATGCGCGAAGCCGAACACCGCCGCGACTGCGGCCGCGACCGGCACCGACGCGCGCCAGCGCAGGATCACCACCGCCGCGGCTAGCGCGACCGATCCGGTCACTGCCCACTCGATCGCGTTGGGCCCGAGTACCGCGCCCGAGGCAAAGCCAGCGAACATCGCCGCCAGGAACACCGGGATCATCGCTGCCGGTGCGCGCCGGGCAAGCAGCGCGGACCAGACGCCGACCAGCAGCATCGCCGCCAGATGGTCCCACCCGGTCAGCGGATGCAGCATGCCGGCCCCGAACCCTTGCCCCAGGCCATGCCCGGGGTGCGCGAGCGCGGGCGTGGCGATCAGCGATGCCGCAAGCGTCGCGGCGAGACGAACGGGGCGGGTCATCGGGCGGCTCCTTTGATGATGGGCAGCGGGCGTGCGGGCAGTCCGCCGGCGGAAATGACGAAGCGGGCTATCTCGTCCAGCCCGTCGCCCGCGCGGATGTTGGCGAACACGAACGGCCGCTCTCCCCGCATCCGCTTCGCATCGCGGTCCATGACCTCGAGGCTGGCCCCGACAAACGGGGCGAGATCGATCTTGTTGATCACCAGCAGGTCGGAACGGGTGATGCCGGGGCCGCCCTTGCGCGGGATCTTGTCGCCGGCGCTGACGTCGATGACGTAGATCGTGATGTCGGCGAGTTCGGGGCTGAACGTCGCCGCCAGATTGTCGCCGCCGCTCTCGATCAGGATCAGGTCGAGCATCGGGAAGCGGCCTTCGAGTTCGCGCACCGCGGCAAGGTTCATCGACGCATCCTCGCGGATCGCGGTGTGCGGGCAACCGCCGGTCTCCACGCCCAGGATGCGGTCGGGATCGAGCGAGCCCGCGCGGGTGAGGAACTCCGCATCTTCGCGTGTGTAGATGTCGTTGGTGATCGCGGCGATCTCGTAGACCGAGCGCAGATGGCGGCACAGGCCGTCCATCAGCGCGGTCTTGCCCGATCCGACCGGGCCGCCGATGCCGACGCGTAAAGGTCCGTTGGGGTGCTGCGATGTCATGTGCGGAACAGCCTCGTATACTGGGTTTCGTGGGCCATGCAGCCAAGCTCGGCGATCAGCGCCGCGCCGGTGAAGGCATCGAACGGATCGCCATCGGGCAGCGCCGCAGCGGCCTGCGCGGCGGCGAGGATGGCGGGGCGCAGGTCGCGCAGCACGCGCTGCCCGTCGGTCTGGCCCAGCGGCACCAGCCGCTGCGCCGCCGAGACGAGGTTGGCGATCGTGCCGTGCAGGTACGCGGTCAGCGCCTGGGGCAGGGCGATCGCGTGGCAGGCGAACAGTGTGGCGGCGGCAACGGGGTAAGTGAGGTCGGCATCGGCAATGCCATCAAGCAGCGCGCTGAAGTCCCCCCCGGGGCCAAGAGTACCCAGCGAGTCCATGGCGATACGGCGGAAGGCGGCACCCTGCGCCGTGGCCTCTAGCCGGCGCTCGAACCCGGTCTGCGCCGCGACGGCGAGTTCGGCCACTTCATGCAGCCGTGCCTTGTCGCCATCGTGTGCCGCGCGCCACGCATGGACGAACACGACCAGATCATTGCCGATCGCGCCATGGCCGAGCAGCGTGTCCAACCACTGGGCAGTGCTGGCGCGATCGGTCACCAGCCCTTCCTCCACCGCCCATTCGAGCCCTCCCGAATGGGCAAAGGCGCCGATCGGCCAAGCCGGGCTCATCCAGCTGAGCAGGTCGTACAGCCCAGCATCAGCCATGATGGTGCGCGTGGTCGTGGGCATGATCGTGATCGTGATCGTGATCGTGATCGTGCGCATCGTCGTCGTGATGATGGTGGTGGTGCGCCGCCGGGGGGCCGTCGTAGGCGCCGCCTTCGGGATCGAACGGGGCCTGGATCGTGGTCACCGTGCCGCCAAGCCCGACCGCCATCGCCTCGATCACATGATCCTGCCGGATGCGCAGCACGTCGCCCAAGAGCTGCGTCGGCAGGTGGCGGTTGCCGAGGTGCCAGGCGATGCGCACCAGCGCGGCCACAGACGGCGCGGCGATCTGCGCCAGCGGCTCGTCCGCCGCCACGACCTGCACCGTGTGGCCATCGTCCAGCCGCAGGCGGTCACCATGCCGCAGATGGCCCGATCGCGGCTGGTCGAGCAGGATCGCATCGCCGCCCTGCGTGGTGAACACCATCCGCCGCCGCGTGCGCCGATCGTGATCGAGCACCACGATATCGTCGGCGTCGTGCGTCGGCGATCCACCCGGCTCGATCCCGACGATACGCTTCATGGCCGGTGGTCCATCAGTAGAGGAAGTATCGCTGCGCCAGCGGCAGCTCGGCCGCCGGCTCGCAGACCAGCAGTTCGCCGTCGGCGGTGACGCGGTAGGTCTCGGGATCGACGGTGATGTGCGGCAGCGCATCGTTGAGCTTCATCTGCGCCTTGCCGATGCCGCGCGTGCCGCTGACCGCCATGACCCGGCGCTGCAGGCCCAGCCGATCGGCGACGCCGCGGTCCACCGCCGCCTGGCTGACGAAAGTGACGCAGCTTGCCGCCATCGCCCGGCCGTATGATCCGAACATCGGCCGGGCGTGCACCGGCTGCGGCGTCGGGATGCTGGCGTTGGCGTCACCCATCATCGCGTGGACGATCATCCCGCCCTTGATCACGAGTTCCGGCTTGGCGCCGAAGAACGCCGGATGCCACATCACCAGATCGGCGAGCTTGCCGACCTCGACGCTGCCCACCTCATGCGCCATGCCTTGTGCGATCGCCGGGTTGATCGTGTACTTGGCGACATAGCGCCGCACGCGGTGATTGTCGGCGCGCATGCTGTCACCGGGGGCGGCGCCGCGCTGCGCCTTCATCTTGTGCGCGGTCTGCCAGGTGCGCGTGATGACCTCACCGACGCGGCCCATCGCCTGGCTGTCGGACGACAGGATCGACAGCGCGCCAAGGTCGTGCAGGATATCCTCGGCCGCGATCGTCTCCTTGCGGATGCGGCTTTCGGCAAACGCCAGATCCTCGGGGATCGCTGGGTCGAGGTGATGGCAGACCATCAGCATGTCGAGATGCTCGTCGATCGTGTTGACGGTGAACGGCATCGTCGGGTTGGTGGAAGACGGGATCACGTTGGCAAGGCCGGCCAGCTTGATGATGTCGGGCGCATGGCCGCCGCCCGCACCCTCGGTATGGAAGGCATGGATCGTGCGGCCCTTGAAGGCGGCGATCGTGTCCTCGACAAAGCCGCTCTCGTTCAGCGTGTCGGTGTGGATCATCACCTGCACGTCATGCGCGTCCGCCACCGACAGGCAGCAGTCGATCGCCGCGGGCGTGGTGCCCCAGTCCTCGTGCAGTTTCAGCGCGGCGGCGCCGGCCTCGACCTGCTCGAACAGCGCCTGCGGCCGGCTGGCGTTGCCCTTGCCGGCAAAGGCGAGATTGATAGGAAAGCCTTCCGCTGCCAGCAGCATCCGCTCGATGTGCCAGGGGCCGGGGGTGCAGGTGGTGGCGTTGGTGCCGGTCGCCGGACCGGTGCCGCCGCCGACGAACGTGGTGATGCCGCTGCTGAGCGCTTCCTCCACCTGCTGCGGACAGATGAAGTGGATATGCGCGTCGACCCCGCCGGCGGTGACGATCCTGCCCTCGCCGGCGATCACCTCGGTGCCCGGCCCGATGACGATGGTGACGCCGGGCTGGATATCGGGATTGCCCGCCTTGCCGATGCCGGCGATGCGTCCGGCCTTGATCGCGATGTCGGCCTTGAAGATGCCGGTCCAGTCGATGACGACTGCGTTGGTGATGACGGTGTCGGCGGCGCCCGCGGCGTTGGTGATCTGGCTCTGGCCCATCCCGTCGCGGATCACCTTGCCGCCGCCGAACTTGACCTCCTCGCCCAGGATCGTCGCGTCGCGCTCGATCTCGACGATCAGGTTGGTATCGGCCAGCCGTAGCCGGTCGCCGGTCGTCGGCCCGAACATGTCGGCATAGGCGGCACGGCTGATGCGATAGGGCATGCTAGTCGAGTTCCCCCATGACCTTGCCCTGAAAGCCGATCACCGTCCGGCTGCCGGCCAGCGGGATCAGGTGGACCTCGCGCGTCTGACCCGGCTCGAACCGCACGGCGGTGCCGGCGGGAATGTCGAGCCGTGTGCCCAGCGCCGCGGCACGATCGAACGCAAGACCCGCGTTGGCCTCGGCGAAATGGTAATGGCTGCCGACCTGAACCGGCCGATCGCCGGTGTTGGCGACGCGCAGCACGGTAACCGGGCTGTCGGCGTTGAGCACGTGGTCGGCATCGTCGCATAACAGTTCGCCGGGGATGATGCCGTCCTCGTCCGGCTTGCCGTCCGGCGCATGACGGATCGGATCGTGGACGCTGACCAGCTTGGTGCCGTCCGGGAACGTCGCCTCAACCTGCACGTCGTGCAACATCGCGGCGATGCCGGGCATCACCTGATCGCGGGTCAGGACATGCGCGCCCGCCTCCATCAGATCTGCGACGCTGCGCCCATCACGCGCGCCCTCGATCACGAAGTCCGATATCAGCGCGACCGCCTCGGGATGGTTGAGGCGAAGCCCGCGTTCCAGCCGCCGACGCGCGACCGTGGCGGCGGCCGAGATCAGCAGCTTGTCCTTCTCGCGCGGGGTCAGGTTCACGCCGGCGCTCCTTTCAGCATTGCCAGACGCGCGGCAGCGGTCGTCCGTCGCGCAACGGCGCGAGCGCGAGCGAGATGTCGTGACGCAGAGTCTCACCGTCCTGCGCCACCAGCCGCACCGCGAGCAGACCGTTCCAGGTACTCGCCGCCGTGCGTCCGCGCGCTTGCGTCAGCGCCTCGCGGACCGGCTCGATCCGTTGCCCGGCGTCGTCCGCCGCGTAAACCAGCACGGCCATGGCCCGTGCGCCTCCGGCGACCGCGCTTCGCCGAACGAGCCCATCGATCTCGCCATCGAGCGTCAGGGCATCGGCATAGATCAGCCGGCCGCCGCGCCAGATGCGCAGGCGATCACGCAAGTGGCCGGTGCGCACGACCTCGCCGCTGGCGCCGCGGCCCAAGACGATCGCTTCCACGCCGAGGAAGCTGGCGCGGTTCGCCAGCAGGATGCGGGCGTCGCGTGTCAGCCGGGCGCCATCGAACAGGATGGTCTCCTGCGGCAGCCACTCGGCCGATGCGCCGGCATCCACGGTCAGGTGGGTTGAGATGCGCGCCGCGTTGGTCAGTGAGCGATAGACCTTTTCGGCCGCCTGTGTCGTGGCGACGGCGGCGGCATGGTCGTGCCAGCGGACGCGATAATCCAGTTGGTCACCCTCGGCGACGCCGCCCGCAGTGTTGATCAGGACTGCGCAGGGTTGCTGCCGGGCATGCTCGCGGCGCGGGAGGCGCAGGCGCAGGTTGCCCGACTGGTAGGTGCGCTCGACCGATGTCACGGCACCATGACGGCGGAACGAAAGGTCGATCGTCCCATACGACCGGATGAACTGCGGCATGGTGCCATAGCGCGCGTCCGGACGGGGGCGCGCTTCAACCAATGGCGATAACGAACGATGCATGCGGCTCCAGTCTTGCTGCATGGCAGCATGACGGATTTGATCGCGGCTTCAAGCGTAAATGAAAGTCGGCACGGAGTCATGTGCGATGACCAGCGTGCCGCCTTGGTATGCGCTACAACAATCGACAGCGGCGTTGGAAGTCGCCGGTCGGATCGGGCGGATTAATGCCCGAGCTTCTGCTTCAACTCGTCGATGCGCTTCGATGCATCGGCCTTGTTCAGATCGGCCGCGGGCGGTTCTTCACCGGCTTCCTCGCACAGCGTGGTGAGGTACGAGGCCTGCGCACCGGTCATCGGATCGCCGCCGGACACCCAATTGTCGGGGTCCTTCTCGGTGTTCGAACCGGGGTGCTCTTCCAGCTTGGGATTGTCGATTTCGTCAGCCATGGGGTGCCTCGTCTGCAGGGTTGTATTTGTTATGTTCTGCAAACAAGCGGGGCCTGATGAAGTTCCACCTGCCCGCCACCGGCGAGCAGGTAGTTGGCCCAGACTGTTAAGTTTCAGGCCGCCAAAATCTCAGGCCGCGACGAATTCGGCCAGCGCGGCCTGTCCGGCCTGCTCGTTCCACTGGTCTGCGGTGCCGCCAAGCTGTAGGTTGAGGAACGCCCGCTTCATGAACAGGTGGCAGTTGTATTCCTGCGTGAGGCCGATGCCGCCGTGGAACTGGATCGCCTCCTCGGTAGTGAAACGATAGACCTCGCCGGCCAGGGCCTTAAGCGCACCAAGATCGGCGAGGCTGATCGCCGCATCCTCGGCACGCGCGCGCAACAGTGCGTCCGCCGCCTCGATCCGGGTCTTTAGGTCGGCGCAACGATGCTTGAGCGCCTGGAACATCGCCAGCGGCCGGCCGAACTGCTTGCGCGTCTTCAGGTATTCGACCGACATCTCCAGCGCCGCGTTGGCGCCGCCCAGGCTGTCGGCGGAAAGCGCCAGCAGCAGCTCGGCCGAAAGCCGCTCGGCCACCGCGTCCGCGGCAGGGCCGCGGGCAAGCACCAGCGCATCGTCGGTCGCGACGCCGGCAAGCTCCGCGTCGAACAGGCGGCGGCTTTCGTCCCACAGCTTGCGCTCGGTCAGCGTCAGCCCGGCGGCATCAGCCGGAACCAGCGTGGCAAGCCCGGGGGCGAGCACCAGCAGGTGAGTGGCCATGTCGGCATCGGGCACCGCGACGATCGATCCGGTCAACGTGCCGTCCTCGCCCGGCGCGACATCGCCGGCAAGCAGGCCTGTGGCGATGTATTCGCCGCCGACGGCGCGGCCGATCCAGTCCTCGCGCATGTCCAGCGCGTCGGCGGCGCAGAGCGCCTCGATCGAGAGCAGCGCGGGGATCACCGGCGCGGCAGAGAGGACGCGGCCCAGTTCGAACAGGATCGCGGTCGAGGCTTCGCGGCCAAGGCCCAGGCCGCCCAATTCCTCGGGCACGCGGATCATCAGCCAGCCCATCTCGGCGACCAGTTGCCAGCTTTCATCGCGCGACGGCAGCAGCTGGTCGGCGGGGAACGCCTTTTGCGCGGCGTCCTGGAGTTCGTTGAGTTCGATCATGATCAGGCTCCTAGGCCATCGCCCACTGCTTCGGTTCGCGCTGCATCTCGAGCATGCGTTCCGAAATGATGTTGCGCTGCACCTCGTCGCTGCCGCCGGCGATCGTCCAGGCAAAGCTGTTCATGAAGTCGGCCATCCAGTTGCCGGTGGTCAGATCGCCGAACACGATCGGGTTGCGGTATTGCTCCTCGATCCCGCCCAGACGCACGCCGAGCAGCGAGAAGTCGCGCAGCACGCGCGAATAGGTCAGCTTGACCACCGAGGCATCGCCGACGTTCTCGATCCCGGCGATGCGGTTCTTGAGGAAGCGGTCGGCGATCGCCGCGGCGGAGTCGACCCGGCCCTTGAGCGCACCGAAATCGCGCAGGATGCCCGCGTCATGCTCCAGTCCATGCTCGCGGATCAGCTTGGCGATCCGCCACATCGCGCCGCGCATGCGATAGCTGAGCTCGAGCAGCGTCAGGCCGCGCTCCGACGCGAGCGTCGCCTGCGCGACCGCCCAGCCAGCGCCTTCCTCACCCACGCGATCCTCGACCGGGACGACGACGTCATCGAGGAAGACCTCGCAATATTCCTCGTCACCCTGGATCTGGTGGATCGGTCGGACCGAGACGCCGTGCGCCTTCATGTCCATCAGCAAATAGGTGATGCCCGCCTGCTTGGGGCCGTCGCTGCTGGTGCGCACCAGCAGCAGGCAACGATCGGCATATTGCGCCATCGTCGACCAGACCTTCTGGCCGTTGACGACATAGACCTCCTTGCCGTCACGCACCTCCCGCTCGGCGCGGGTCGTGAGCGCGGCAAGGTCAGAGCCGGCGTTGGGCTCGGAGAAGCCCTGGCACCACGTCTCGCCTTCCAGGATCGCCGGCAGATAGCGGGCCTTCTGCTCCGCCGTGCCCGCTTCCTCGATCGTCGAATAGGCATGGAACGTGGAGACGAACGACAGCAGCAGCCGCGGGGTGTCGCCCCGCACCAGTTCCTCGTAGATCACCTTCTGCTCGGCCAGCGACTTGCCGCCGCCCGGCCATTCCTTGGGCCAGTGCGGGTTGGCATAGCCGCCCTCGACCAGCTTCAGGAACCAGGCGCGCTGGCTCTCGAAGAACTGCTGGTGCGTGGCCGCCTCGCGCCAGTCCTTCGGGGCATTGTCGGCCAGCCAGCCGCGGACATCCTGGCGCAGTTTCTCAAGGTTCGGTGCGTCGCTCATGCGCGTCTCTTGCACCGCAGGCCGGGCGGCGTCCAGACCCGATGAAGCGTGCGCGGATGCCATGAGAGGTTTGTCACAGCGATCCGGTCGACGCGCTGCGATCGGGAAGCCGCCGGCCTTTGCCGCACTGCTCCCCTCCCGCTTGCGGGAGGGGAGCATGCTTGATTGTGGCCGATTGCGCTTAAAGCAGAAGTTAGAAGACGGTCATTCGGCCTACGTCATCATAGATTTGCCCGCACTCGAACTGCCTTTGATCGCTATAGATGCGAAGCAAATCGCCTCGCGCGAAGGTCAACGTGAGGCAGAACGGTTCTACGAAAGCTGTTGTTACCGTCTGACCAAGGAGATGGTGAACGTAGATAGGTGCAAGGTTATCCGCGTCGGTATTATGACGACGGACTACGCCTTCACTATCGACATGCTCCAAGTCGCTTTCGACGCTGACGCTACCTTTGTCGAAGACGAACTGAAATTGCCGAGACCCGAGGCAAACCTGCTCAAGTGTTTTGCCAACGAGGAACTGCAAATCTGATGCGGCTGGGAACGGGTGCATGGCGCTTGATCCGCTTTTTCAGCTATCGAGGCAACGATCGCTTTCCACCACGGTCCGCCATTCGCCCAGCTCCGACCCTCAACCTAGGCGTTCGGCGCCGCCACCAGGATTTCGTCGCCTTCGACCTTCACCGCGAACACGTCGATCGGCATGACGGCAGGCGGGTTCATCGGTTGACCGGTTTCGAGATCGAAGCGCGCGCCGTGTACGGGGCAGGAGATCCAGCCGTTCTTCAGCCGGCCGCCATCGAGTTTCTCATAGGCGTGGCTGCACAGGTTGCGGCAGGCGAAGATGCGGTTGTTGGTGTTGCACAGCACGATTTCGGTGCCGTTGATCTCGACCGTCTTCTTGGCGCCCGCCGGCACGTCTTCCAGCTTGGCCGCTACAACGTATTCGCGCTCGCTCATCCGATCATCCCGTTTCGTGCCGGGCGGCTGCAACCGCGCCCCGTTTTCCTGCGCTTAGCCGCGTGCGACGCTGCAAGGCAACGATCAACGGTGGTGAGTCGGACAGGTTCCATTCCGGTACGTGCCGGCCGCCAGATCCGGGTCGCCGGGCGTCGATTGGCGATGTAGGGGCGCCGGGGCAGGGTGGTTGCCCGTTTCCATGATTGCGAGGCGTGATATCGTTCGCAGGCGTGCTTTGCTGTCGGCTCCATCGCGCCGGATCGCGTGGGCGGTCATCGCGATCGCTTTGGCCGCGATCGTCCTGTTCGCGGTGTGGACCAGACTGGCCGGCAGGACCGAACGGCGCGACGATCTGTGGCGCGTGGTGCACCGGGTCTGCGGTGCGGACCAGCGCCTGTTCGATCGCCCATCCCCCTGTGTCGAGGTGAACCGGACCATCGGCTTCGCGCTCGTCCCCGCCTCGTTCGACCTTGACGAGTTGCTGCTGGTGCCGACGCAGCGGATCACCGGGATCGAGGATCCGGTGGTGCTCAGTTCCGATGCGCCCGATTACTGGCAGCTCGCGTGGAACGCGCGGGGCCGGCTGCTCGATGGCCGCCGGGCCATCCCCGACGACTGGGTGGGCCTTGCCGTGAACTCGCAATATGCCCGCACGCAGGACCAGCTGCACATCCACATCGATTGCGTGAAGCCTGCGGTCCATCGGGCGCTGGCTGGCCTTGCGACCACATCGCGCATCGGGTGGAGCGCGGTCGAGCCGTTGCCGCAACGCCGCTATCTGGCGAAATACGTGTCCGGTGCCGAACTGGCGGCGAACCCGCCGTTCAGGATGTTGGCGGCGAGGGTCGGGGCCGATCCGCAGGCGATGGGCCGGCAGACGCTCGTCCTGATCGGCGCGCCTGCGCGTCAGGGTCAAAGCGGGTTCTACCTGCTGCACCAGCCCTATCGAGCCGGCCAGCCGCATACCGGGCACGGTGAGGAGCTTCTCGACCATTGCTGTTCGCAGTTTCAGCAAGGCGTGCCCGACTAGCATGAGGCTGTCGGCCTAGCCGATCATTCACCTGCCGCTAAGCCATGCAGGCACATGTCTGTCCGGCGTCGCGGCGGACGACGGGCATCACAAGCCCACCCTTGTTTGATCGCGGACGCTGATGCGGCCTTGCCGCGTCAATCTCGCACGATGGGGACTTTAGATGAAGAAGTTCGTAGTTGCCGCCGCCGCCGTCCTGATGGTCAGCGCGTCGCCCGCTCTTGCTGCCGGCTGCCTCAAGGGTGCGGCCGTCGGCGGGGTTGGTGGACACTTCGTCGGCAAGGGTCACGGCGTTGCCGGGGCTATGGTCGGCTGCGCAGCCGGGCATCACCATGCCAAGGTCAAGGCGCGCGCGCAGGCCAAGCAGGCGCACGCGAAGTAGCCTCGAGACGGTACGATCCTGCCGGACAAGGGGCCACGATCGTGTGGCCCCTTGTCCGGCAGACCTGATTTCCGCCGCCGGGAGGGTGGCGTTGCGGCACGACGTCCGGGATG
The DNA here is from genome assembly GCA_003254865.1 of Dryas drummondii. NCBI lineage: Eukaryota > Viridiplantae > Streptophyta > Magnoliopsida > Rosales > Rosaceae > Dryas > Dryas drummondii. Next base: position 157,023 of record QANW01000570.1, read on the forward strand.
GACGAGGCCGGTACGCTTGCTATCGTTGTCTCCGACCTGATCCGCTCGGCGCGTGACGGGATGGAGAGAGCCACCGCCAGCATGAGCCTGACACGGAAACTGCCCCTATCCACCGGCGGCATGGCCCTGCTCGGGTTGGGCGGCGTCGCCGCGCTGCTCGGCGGTCTGCGGTTCTTCAGCCGCCTGCCGGAGCGCGTCTGCGTGCCCGATGCGCCAGCGACGAAGACCGATGTCGACAGCACGCTGGGCCAGGCGGTGCTGGCGCGGATGGAGGCGCATCCGGGCGAGTCAGGGCTCTATCTGCTGACCGATGCGCGCGATGCCTTTGCCGCGCGCATGCTGCTGGCGGCACGGGCGGAGCGGCATCTCGATCTGCAATATTACATCTGGCACGGTGACCGCACCGGCACGCTGCTGCTCGAAGCGGTGCACCAGGCGGCCGAGCGCGGGGTAAAGGTGCGGCTGCTGCTCGATGACAATGGCATCGCCGGGCTCGACCGGATTCTCGCCTCGCTCGATTGCCATCCCAACATCGAGGTGCGGCTGTTCAATCCGTTCCGCATCCGCTTTCCCAAGTCGATCGGCTACCTCGTCGATTTCGGCCGGTTGAACCGCCGGATGCACAACAAGAGCTTTACCGCCGATGGCGCCGCGACGATCATCGGCGGCCGCAACGTCGGCGATGAATACTTCGGTTCGGGTGACGGCGAGTTGTTCGCCGATCTCGATGTCGTGGCGATCGGGCCGGTCGTCGCCGCGGTCGAGGATGATTTCGAACGCTATTGGAACAGCGAGTCCGCCTATTCCGCCACGCAGATCCTGCAGCGGGTGAAGAAGACCGATCTCGAACGGCTGGCGGCGCGGGCATCGCTGATCGAGCGTGATCCGGCGGCGCGCAAGTTCGTCCATCGCCTGCAGGCGCTGCCGATCATCGGGCAGCTGATCGACGGCACGCTCGACCTCACCTGGGCCGAGGTCCGCATGATCAGCGACGATCCGGCAAAGACGCTGGGCAAGGCGCCGCCCGACGGCCTGCTCGCCGGCAAGCTCGAAGGCGCGATCGGCGAGCCGCAGCAGGAACTCAGCCTGATCTCGGGGTACTTCGTGCCCGGCGATCAGGGCACGACCGCGTTCTGCGAGCTGGCCGAGAGCGGGGTGGCGGTCAGCATCCTGACGAACAGCTATGCTGCGTCCGATGTCGGGCTGGTCCATGCCGGCTATTCGCCCTATCGCAAGCGGCTGCTGGAGGCGGGCGTCAGGCTGTTCGAGATGGGCGGCACCATCCGCAACGCACCGGCGCGCAAGGAGCGGCGGCGCAGCGTGCGGCGCGGCATCGGCAGCAGCCTGCGCGGCAGCGGCACCGGCTCGGTCGCGGCGCTTCGCTCGGGCGCTTCGGCGCTGCATGCCAAGACGTTCTCGGTCGATCGCCAACGATTGTTCATCGGCTCGTTCAATTTCGATCCGCGCTCGATCGAACTGAATACCGAGATGGGCTTCGTCATCGAAAGCCCGGCGCTGGCGACCAAGATCGCCGAGCTGTTCACCGGGCCGGTCTGCGACTTGTCCTATCAGGTGACGCTGGCCGAAGACGGTGCGCTGCGCTGGACCGAGCGATGCGACGGCGAGGAGATCGTCCATTCGCACGAACCCAATATGTCGCTGGTCGATCACGCGATCATCGACGTGAGCGAGCGGCTGCCGATCCAGTGGCTGCTGTGATCGTCACGGCAATCGGCGGAGCGACTACGACGTGCTAAGGGCGATCGGGCTGACGGCAGCATCGGCCGTCCGCCCGCATCGAAAGGAAGTACGTGGCTGATCTGTATCAAAAGGCGCTGAAGTCCGAACGCAAGCGGCTGTGGGCGGAATCGCGTCTCAAGGGTCTGGCCAAAGGCACGCCCGAACGCCTGCGGATCGATGAACTCGACAAGTTGCTGGCCGAGCACAAGGCCAAGAAGGCCGGTTGAAACGGACCCTTGCGGCGGCCGCGCATCTGCCCGATCAGCGAACCGCGGCGACGGACCGCAGCGATGGAAGGATTATCATGAGCGCCAGTACCTTTGCCCGCGTTGCCGGCGCCGCGGCCGCATGCGCCGCCGCCTTCGCACCCGGCATGGCATCCGCACAGACGATCACCGACGAGGTGCGCTGCGTGCTGCTGAGCAACGCGCTGGTCGGCAGCACGCCCGACCCGCGCGCCAAGCAGATCGGCACCGCGGTGGGCGCCTATTTCATGGGTCGGCTGGACACGCGGCCGCCGGCGCAGGTGAAATCTGCGATCGCCGCGCAGAAGCGGCGTATCGTCGCATCGGAAGCCACGGTGGCGATGCGGGCCTGCGCCGCACGTGCCGGCCGGGCGGAAGCGCAGCTCCGCGCACTCTCGAAGTAACTTGGCGGAAGGCGCCGCCCGTATCGGGGGCGGCGCCTTCCATCCGATCGAATCACATCGCGTAGGCGACCGTCACGTTGCGGCGGCGCAGCGCGCTGCCGACCAGGCCGAAGCCGAGGATCATCATCATCCAGGTCGACGGTTCGGGCACGGCGGCGGCGAACTGGCTGTAGATCTGCGCGGTCGTCTTGGTGCCATAGCTCAGCGCGTCGGTGCTGAGATTCCAGCCCATCGCATCGTAGGCGGCAAGATCTAGGCCGGTGACGACGCCTTCCTGGCCGAAGCAGAACGTCGGGTCCATGATGCCGTTGCCGACCTGACAGGCGGCGGTGTCCTTCCAGTGCGACGCCTGCTGGCCGTCCCCGTTGTAGCGGCCGGTGGAAAAGGTGTTGCCGAACAGCGCGGTCTTGCCGCCATCGATCGAGAAGTACTTGGTGCCGCCCACTGACAGGTCGAGCGTGGTGTCCTGGCCGAGCAGCAGATTGGTCGGATCGTTGCTGTAGCGGAACATGTCGAGCGCGCTGTAGATCGACGTGTCGTTGAGGCTGTAGCCCAGGGTTCCGGCGTCGGGGCTCTCGCCGATGCCATAGATGTCGAGGAAGTCGACACCCGAGACAAAGCCGAGCGCGTGGCCGATCTCGTGAATGGCGACGCCAATGAAGTCAAAGGTGTTGTCGTCGATGCCGTCGGTCGGGTTGAAGTCGAAATCGAAGTTGCTGCTGAAGGTGACGTTGCCGTCACGCGTGGTCGTCGGCAGGCCGGTTTCGCCGCCGATCGCCTTGATTACGGCGGTGTTGAGGTACAGCACCTGGCTGCTCTGCGTCGCGGCGTTATCGTAGGCGAGCTTGCTGACATCGTCGTTGGTGATGCCATTGATGGTGGTGGTGCCGTTCGTGATGAAGCTGGCGCCGCCATCGGTGAGCTTGGGCAGTACGATGTTCTGGTCGATCGTCGATCCGCTCTTGGTCAGGTTGACCTGACGTTCCCAGTCCGCAACCGCATAGTCTGCCCGGGCGCTGCCGGTGGAGCCGATGATGTTTGGGGCGAGCGGGGCGAAGCGGACGCCCAGGTTGATCACCGCATTGTTCGCCAGGATCGTGCCCCAATACGAAGCGGCGATGTTGAAGCCCTGTTCCGCCTGCGAACCGGCGACGCCGCCCAGGTCGATCAGGTTGATCGTGGCGGCTTCTACGGGAACCGACGCCAGAGTGATCATGGCGGCACCGCAGCAAAGAGATTTCTTGAAGAGCATGCACAAACCCTTTTCTCACTGGCGAGCGACTGACCGCTGCCATTGGCGAAACCGTTAACGTCTTATTAACCAAGAGATTGTTGCGATGCAGGATGCTTGTCAACGCAATAATTACCTATTTTCTCGTCATTTAATTCTGCCGTTGAAGCACATCTGGCGTGTTACGAGAAAGAATGGGTTTTGCCGACTTTTGAAAGGCCAAGCGATTGATTGCGAAGAATAACCGCGGACTTGCGGATTTGATGGCGCAGCTGAAGGAAGCAGTCGCGCGTCGCGATCGAAGCGGGACAAATCACGCGGTCACCGTGTTGCTCGATACGCGCGCACCGCTCGGCGAACACTGGCGCGGTATCTCTCAGTTGATGCAGACGACCGGTGAATTCACGCTTGCACTGCGCGCAATCGATGCGTTCGTCGCTGCGGCAGCGAACAAGCCTGCGGCGCGCTATGCGAAGGTCGTTCTGCTGACTCAGGCCCATCGTCTGCAGGAGGCGCATGACTTGCTGCGCACGCTTCCTGCCGACGTGCCCGATCGTGCCGGCCATGCCTATATCCTGGGCAACACCGCGATGACGCTGGGCCGGGTGGACGAGGCGCGCGCGCATCTGCTCGAAGCGGTCCGACATCGACCGGGCTGGGGTCCGGCTTGGCTGTCGCTCGCGACGGCGACAAACCTGACGGACGGTCCCGTCGCCGACCAGTTGCTGGCGGAACGCGCGATCGCCGAGCGACAGGGGCCGGGCGATCTTGCGCGTTTCTGCTACGCACTGGGCAAGCTGCATGCCGACCGCGGCGATCCTGCGTCCGCCTTTGCCGCCTTTGCCCGCGGGGCTGCGTTGCTCAAGGCCGAGACGCCTTATGGTCGCGATGCCGATGCGGCCAACGCGAAGGCGGCGATGACTGGCTATGACGCCGATCTGCTCGCCCGGTCACGCAGCGGCCGCAAGATCGATTCCAGCCGGCCGATCTTCGTCACCGGCCTGCCGCGTTCGGGCACCACGCTGGTCGAGCAGATCCTTGCCAGCCACAGTGCCGTGCATGACGGCGGCGAACTCAATATCATCCAGCACGTTGCGGTCGCGGCCGGCGGGGTGTCGGGCGAGGCGATGGCGCACTATCTCGCCAGCGGCGGCACGGCCGATGCGCTGGGCGGCCTCTATCTCCACCTGCTGACCGAGCGTTGCGGCGCAGAGGGGCGGATCGTCGACAAGACGATCGATGCCAGCCGCTTCATCGGCCTGATCGCGGTGGCGCTGCCCGATGCGCCGCTGGTCTGGATGCAGCGCGATCCGCTCGACAATGCCTGGTCCTGCTTTCGCACGTTCTTCATCCACGGCGTCGGCTGGAGCTTCGCGCTAGACGACATCGCGCATCACTTCGCGCTGGAGGACCAGCTGATGGCGTTCTGGAAGGCGATGCTGGGCGACCGGCTGCTGGTGGTGCCGTACCGAGAGTTGGTCGAACAGCCCGAGGTCTGGACCGCCCGGCTGCTGGCGCATTGCGGGCTGGAACATGAGGATGCCGCCTATACGCCGCACCTCACCCGGCGCCGCGTGGCGACCGCCAGTTCGCTGCAGGTCCGGCGCCCGATCAACCGCGACGGCTTGGGCGTGGCCGAACTCTATCGCGCGCTCCTGCAGCCGTTTCTGGATGCCTACGGACCCGCCTGATCGACGCGTCCGCTATGCCCTGGCGATCAGGCTGCCGGGCGAGATCCATAGCGTCCGCGGCTTGCGGTATGCGATCAGCCAGCGGCCGTCCTGCCGGACGAAGCGGTCGTCGTAATAGCCGCTGTGGTCAAGTCCGGCGGCGGTGATCACCAACCAGTACGAGCGCCCGTTTGCCGCATCCGGCCCGGTGATGTCGATCCGCACCGTGGTGAGATGATGGCTGACGAAGCCCGGCGACGATGCCGCCGGTGATGAAGCGGCGGGCTGGGGGATCACCGAGGGCGCGGTCATCCAGGTACGGATCGCCTCGCGGCCTTCGATCCGGTCGCCAAGATGCAGCACACCGTCGGGCGCGAAGCTGTCGGCATAAGCGTCCGCCTTGCGCGCATCGCCTGCCTGCGTGCAGGTGGCGAGCAGGTTGCGGATGGCGACCTGCGCCGCGGCTTCATCGTCCATTGTCATGCTACCCTCCGTTCGCCAGCCGCTTGAGCGTGCCGCCCAGCGGCGCCGGCATGAAGCTGTCGCCATAGGGCCAGTCAAGGAACCCCAGCGCGGCAATCGTTCCGCCATCGATGTGCAGCGTGGTGCCGGTGATCGCGCGGGCGAGGTCGCTGACCAGGAACAACAGCCCGTTCATCACGTCGTCCACCGCCGGCGGGCGTTTCTGCGGCACGTAGAATTCGATCGCCTTGGCCAAAGCATCCTCGCCCAATTCGGCGAGCCGCTCGAAGTCCTGCGGCGCCAGCGCGGCGTTGGAGGCGCGGGCGAGCGTCGTGTCGGTGGCGATGCAGTTCACCCGGATCTGCTCGGCGCCGAGTTCCACCGCCAGCGCGCGGCTGAAGTTGGTCGTCGCCGCCTTGGCGCCGGCATAGACCGCAAAGGTCGCGGCGCCGCGATGCGCCTCGATCGTGGTAAAGTTGACGATCGCACCGCCGTTGCCGCTCTGCCGCAGCAGCGGCAGCGCGCGCTGGCAGCTGTCGACGACATAGCCGTAATTCAGCCGGATATCGCGGGCATGGTCGTCGCGGCTGGTCTTGTCGAACAGGTTGCGCCGCACGCCGCCCGGCATGTTGATCAGGATGTCGGCGCGGCCGACGCTTGCGTCCAGCAGGTCATAGAACGCATCGAGCGAAGCCGCGTCGGTCACATCGGCGTAATGCGCCTCTACCGACCCCGCCAGCGGCTCTGCTTCACGACCGATCGCGGCGATGCCTTCACGGTCGTTGTCGCAGCAGATCACCCGCACGCCCGCTTCGGCCAGCGCCAGCGTCGCGCCGCGGCCCAGGAACCCGGCCGCGCCGCCGATGACGATGGCGATCTTTCCGGCGAGCGCGGCATGCGCCTCGATCAGTCCCATGGTCTCTCCCGTCCCCCGCGCCTCGATCGCCGGCATGTTTGCCTGAAAAACGCTTGGGCACTCGCTTAATCTTGATGACCGGGCAGATCAAATGATCGATGCTGATGCATGGTATGACGACGTGGATCCGCGCGACAAAGACGCGGGCGATGGAGGGTGAGGACAGATGCAGACGGACAAGTTCGCGGGGCTCTACACGCCGTTCCGGCTGGGCCGGTTCACGTTGACCAACCGCTTCGTGTTCCCGCCGATGGGGCTTGAGGTCTGCGCCGGCGGCATTCCGGGTGACGATGCCGCCGAATACTACGCCCGCCGCGCGCAGGGCGGGGCCAGCCTGGTGATGACCGAGGGCGCCTACATCGATCACCTGTCATCGGGCGACAACCCGATGCTCGGCCGCTTCCATGGCGAGGATGCGTTCGAGGCGTGGCGCAACGTCGCCGCCAAGGTCCACCGCGAGGGCGCGCTCTGCGTCCCCGAACTGTGGCACGTCGGCCTCGTGTATCGCGGGCCGGACGTGCTGGTCGGCAACGATGTCGAATATCGCGATGAGCTGGGCCAGGTCGGCCCGTCAGGCTATATCGCGCCGGGCAAGCAGGTCACCGCACCGATGACCCAGGCGCAGATCGACGCGGTGATCGACGCCTTTGCCCGCGGCAGTGCCAAGGCGGTGGAGCTCGGTTTCGACGGGATCGAGCTGCACGGCGCGCACGGCTACATCATCGACCAGTTCCTGTGGAAGGCGCTGAACCATCGCACCGATCGCTATGGCGGCAGCCCGCGCGCGCGGGGACAGTTCGCCGCCGAGGTGGTGCAGGCCTGCCGTGCGCACCTGTCGCCCGGACAGCCGATCATCCTGCGCCTGTCGAACTGGAAAATGGTCGATTTCGCCGCGCGGCTGGCCGACACGCCGCAGGAGCTGGAGGAGCTTCTGGCCCCNAACTGCTGGGCCCGGTGGTCGAGGCGGGGGTCGACCTGTTCGACTGCTCGCAGCGGCGGTTCTGGGAGCCGTGCTTCGATGACGGCAGCGACCTCAATCTCGCCGGCTGGGTCAAGAAGGTGACCGGAGTGCCGACCTGTACGATCGGCTCGATCGGGCTCGACCTCGATTTCCTCGTCAGCCTGAGCGAGGGGCGAACGGCGGAACTGGACCTCGGCCGGCTGGACGATCTGATGCGGCGGTTCGATCGCGGCGACTTCGACCTGATCGCCGTGGGCCGCGCGATGATCGCCGAGCCGGACTGGCCGAAACTGGTGCAGCAGGGCGCGTTCGATCGGCTGAAGCCGTTCGCGACCAGCCTGATGGCCGATCCGCTGATGGCGCACGTGCAGCCCGCAGATCAGGCGCTGGCGACATAGCGCGGCCAGCGGATGCGCCGGCCGCCGAGGACGACGCCCACTGGCTCGCGGCCGCATTCGCCCATTAGCGCGGTGATCGTGCGCAGCGACGCCTTGCGGGTGTGCTCGGTTTGCGCGAGAACCAGCACCTGATCGGCGGCCGCGGCGATCTGCGCCCGTGACCGCGCGGACAGGCCGGGTTCCTCATCCCTGACGTCGATCGGCGGCAGCAGGATCAGCACCCAGCGCCGTTGCCGCCGCAGCGCCTCGATCGCCTGCCTGCCGGCATCGTCGATTTGCCAGGCCTGCCCGCCGATCTCGACCAGCGCATCTTCGGCCAGACTGTCGTGCAGGGCGTCATGCAGCGCGGCGGCGTATCCGGGGTCGTCATCGTAGGCGGCCGCGCCGAAGCTGAGCAGTGCGACCGTGCCGCTGCGGCCGCCGTCGAGTTCCTCCAGCAGCGGCACGGCCACTTCGTGCAGGTCCTGTGTGTCGGTCGCGACCAGCGCGATCACCCGGCCGCCGCCATCCGCCGGGCCGGGCAGCATGGCGAGCCGCGCGGACAGGTCGCCGCCCGATCCGTCGCGCCGCAGGCCGAGGCGCGGCAGGCGCAGGTCGGCGATCACCGGCACCCCGGCCTCGCGCGCGGCCTCGACGCGATCGAGGATCACCGTGCGGCCGATCACGCGAAGGAACAGGACCACCGCGGTGACCAGCAGCGCGGCGAACAGGGCGCCGGCGGTGATCAGCCAGACGGGATTGCTGCGCCGGGTCGGCACGTTGGCCGCCTGGATCACGCGCACGTTGCTGCCGCTGGTCAGCGCATCGTCGGCGCGTGCGCGGGCATCGTCGACCTGCCGCGCGAGCGTGCGGAACCGCTCCTGCGCGACATCGCGCGCCAGCTTGAGGTCGGCGATCGTTGCGGCGAGCCCGTTTAGCGTTTCCAGCCGCGCGGCGGAAGCGGTCATCGCGCCGGTCAGCCGGGTGTGCTTGGCGGCATCCCCAGCGGCGGTGGCATCGCCATCGCGCAACTGGCCGACGGCGCTGTCATAGGCCGCATTGCGCCCGGTACGGCGCGCGGCCTGCAACTGCCCGGTCTGCTGCGTCACCGCCTGGCGCAGGCCGGCGATCTGCTTGTCCACCTGTACGATCAGCGGCGATCCCGGCATGTAGCGACCGGCGAGGTCGGCGCGCCTCGCTTCAAGCTGCAGGATCTGGTTCTGCATGTCGGCGATGCCCTTGGCCGCCTCGGTATCGTCGCGAAAGATCTCGACCGTCTGCGGCACGCGGCCGGCGGTGGCGCGCAGTCGGGCAAGGCTGCTGCGCGCGCTCGACAAGTCGGCCGCGGCATCGCTCAGCCGCTGGCGCAGCCCGGTGTCGACGGCGATCGCGCCGGCGATCTGCGCGTCGATGTCGGCGATCCCATGCTCGGCCTGAAACCGCCGCAGCCGGTCGGTCGCGGTCGCCAGATCCGCGCGTGCGGCATCGCGCTGCTGCGTCAGCTGGGAAGCCTGTCCGGACAGGAGCAGCCGTGCGCGGCTCTGCTGGTAGATCGCGATCAGGCGGTCGAGCGCGATGCGGGCGCGCACCGGATCGCTGTCGATAAAGGCCAGGTCGATGACGTTGGCATCCGACGCCTTGGTGACGGACAGGGCCTTGGAAAACGCGTCACGCGCCCGCTCCAGCGCAGCGGGATCGGTCGGCGCGCCGGGGATGCGGCGCAGAGCCTCGCGGTGAAGATCGTGGCTGGAGAGCAGCTGCATCTCCAGGTTGACGACTTCCTCGGGCTTGAACTGTTCGGACTTCGATTCAGACGATTGCATCCGCACGTCGTAGTAATCGGATGTCAGTGCCAGCAGCTTGGCCTCGCTGCGATAGCGCGCCGGGATCAGCAGCGTGGCGATCAGCCCGAGCGCCAGCATGACGGCGAAGACCGCGGCGGCGGTGCGGCGATAGTAGTACAGGCTCTTGCGCAGCGATGCGTCTACCAACCCGCCTGCCGCTTGGGCGGGTTCGAGGCGGAGCGTCGATATGTCCGGCATCATCTGCATCCGATGCGCTCCCTTGGCGGCGGCGTGAGCCAGCCGGGTAGCCGCATCGTGGTTTCCTGCGCCTTTCCGCCACCTAGGCATAAGCCCTGGGTCGGGAGGGGTGGGAATATGAACCAACGGCATGCGATCGACAGCCGACACCGCTGCCGGGGACCTTACATCGACATGCGCATCACCAGCCCGTGCAGAGTCTCGGCGATCCTCACCCTGCTGATCGCCATTATCAGCGGGCCATCTCCCGTGGCGGCGCAGGCGACGGACGGTGCCTATCGGCTGATGCCGGGGGATCAGGTCGCGGTGAAGCTGCCGCTCAATCCGGAGCTGAACGCGGCCGGGCCGATCGGCCCTGACGGGCAGTTCTCGATGCCGCTGGCCGGGCAGCTGCCGCTGGGCGGGCTCAGCGTCGATGCCGCCGAGGCGCTGGTGGCGCGCACCTTGCGTGAGGGCGGGATCGTCGCCGACGCGCGGCCCAACCTCGCGGTCACGACGTTCGCCGCTTCGGTCTATGTCGGCGGCGAAGTGCGCAACCCCGGCGAGATCCTGCTGCTGAAGGCGCCAAACGCGATGCAGGCGGTGATCCTGGCGGGCGGGATGCTCGATACCGCCCGCGTGCGCCGCATCGCGATCATCACGCCGGTTGCGAACGGGCCGGCGCGGGTGCGCACGGTGGACCTGCGTGCCTATGCGCGGGAGGGGACGGGCGATGTCCTGCGCGCGCTGGCGCCGGGCGAGATCGTCTTCGTGCCCAAGTCCGGGATCGCCGAGGTCAACCTGTGGATCGACCAGCACATCAACCGCGTGATCCCGACCGCGGCGCACTTCAACTACAACACCGGCGGCGGCACGACGACCACAGCCACCATCGCACCATGACGGCAGCGACGCGCTTCGCCGCCGGCAGGACCGGCAATCCGTCGCGGCTTGCCGCCGGGCCTGGCGCGCGCATCGCGCTGCTCGTCCTTGCGCTGCCGCTGTTCGGGCAGACGTTCCATTATATGAAGGATCTGCGTCCGCTCTGGGCGCTGTCAAAGGCGTTTCCGCTGCTGTCGCTGCCGCTCGCGCTGGTGCTGCTGTCGCCCGCAACCACGCGCCATGGTCGTCCGCCGCTGACCGCGCTGTGGCTGGGCGCGTTCGTCTGGCTGGTGCTGGTATCGAGCGTGACCGCGATGTTCAGCTTCGACCAGTCGTTCCTGCGCGGGCTGACCGCGCAGATCAAGCTGCTGCCGATGCTCTACTTCGTCTCGTTCCTCGGGCTGCTGCTATGGCTGCGGCCGACGATCAGCGAGGTCGAGCGTGCGTTCGTGCTGGTGGGCGCGGCGACATTCGCGGCGTTGCTGCTGCTGTGGGCGTTTGCGCCGCAATCCTGGTATGCGACCCGTTACGAATTCGGCGACGCGCCGCTGCTCAGCGTCGACGATCGCGGCAACCGCATCCGCATGCCGATGTATTTCGGCCTGATCGCGCTGTTCGCCTGCGTACGCCGGCTGCTGTGGTCGGCCGGGCAGACGCCGCCGGGGATCGGTCGTGCCCGTGCCGCCTGGCTGGTCGCGCTGATGCTGGCGATCGTCGTCGCCGTGGTGCGTACGCGCGCGACGGTGCTGGCGACCGCCGCCACGCTGGCGCTGGTGGCGTTCGTCGCCGCACCCGGCCGCTGGCGGCTGGTGGCGATGGTTGCCGGCGCGATCGGCGCGATCGCGCTGAAGCAGGTGCCCTATGTGCAGAGCGCGTTCGACACCAGCCGCGCATCCGGCTTCGATGTCCGCGCGACGACCGTGGCCAAGGCGCTCGCCTTCCTCGGCCTCGATCCGCTGCGCTGGTTGCTGGGCGTCGGCACGATCAGCTCGCTCGATCCCACCGGGCTGCCGACGTTCTTCAACCACTTCTTCTTCCTCGCCGACATTTCGCTGCTCGGCATCGTGTTCGAATTCGGGTTGATCGGTGCCGGACTGATGCTGGCGCTGCTGGTGGCGACGCTGGTTCTGGGAATGCGGCTGCGGCGCGCGGTCGATACGCCGATGCTGGCGGGAATGCAGGACTATGTCCTGTTCACGCTGATCATCAGTCCGATGTATGCGACGATGACGCTGCAACCCGGAGAGATCGCCGTGATATCCGCCACGTTCGTCTATGGCTGGATGGTGGCACAGGATGCGCCGCGACCGGCACCGGGGAGGCAGCCGTAATGCGACCGATCGCGGGCCGCCGGACGATGCGTGCCGAAGCCTTGCCCGGGGCCGCGCCGGCGACGCCGCTGTCGATCTGGCGCAGCGCTGCGGGCGTGCTGGGCACGCGCGCGATCGACCTGCCGTGCCGCTATGGCTTTCACTTGCTGGTCGCGTGGAAGCTTGGGCTGGTGCCGGCGGGCGCGTTCTACATCGCGTTCAGTTTCGTCACGCTGGCGGCGGGCGCGGGGCGGCTGGGGATCGACCGCGCGTTGACGCGCGAAGTTGCGCGAGCCGCCGCCGACGGCCGCACCGCCGCGATCCGCCCGCTGATCGCGCGCGGGCTGGCGCTGATCGCCGCGCTGGCGACCGCGTCCGCCGCGGTCATGGCACTGCTGGCACCGCTGCTTGCCGCGCACCTGCTGGGCAATGCGGCGCTGGCGCGGCCGATCCTGCTGGGCGCGGTGACGATCGTGCCGCTGTGCCTCAGCGCGGGGATCGCCGGGGCGCTCGCTGGGCTGGATCGGGTGTCGCTGAGCCAGATGGTCTATTCCTGGCTATGGCCCGGCCTGTTCTGCCTGCTCGCGGTGCCGATACCGCTGACGCTGGATCGGGCGATGGGCTTGATCATCGTCGCGATGACGCTGGCGGCGCTGGTCGCCGCGGTCGTGCTGTGGCGATCGGTGCCCGCCGCTGTGCGGACGCCGGAGCCTGTCACTTCCCGCCGCACGCTGATGACGCTCGGCTGGTCGCTGTTCACCACCGAGATCATCCAGCTGCTGATGGCGGCGCTGCCCGCGCTGGTGCTGGGCGCGCTGGTCAGCGAGGCGGCGGTGGGCGCCTACGCGCTCGCCTGGCGGGTGTCGCTGGCGTTCAACCTGCTGGTCGTGGCGATCGCGGCGATGGCGAGCCCGCGCTATGTCGCGCAGGCGGTACGAGGCGACACGCCGGCGCTGCGGCGGACGGCGGCGCAGTCGGTCGGGCTGGTGCTGGGGGCCGGGTTGTTGCCGCTGGTGGGACTGGCGATCGCCGCGCCCTGGGTGCTGGCGTTGTTCGGCCATGGCTTCGACACCGGCGGTTCGGTGTTGCGGCTGCTGCTGCTCGGCCAGCTGGTGCTGATGGTCACCGCGACGACGCCCGAACTTCTGGGCATGACCGGGCACGAACGCGCGATGAGCCGCGCCAATGCCTGGTCGGTCGCGATCTTCGTGCCGGCGCTGTACCTGCTGTCGCGCTGGCTGGGTGCGGACGGAGCGGCGCTGGCGACGGTGATCGTCGCGCTGGTCAACGCGGGCGCGGCGACCCTGCTGGCGCGGCGCTGGCTGGGCTTTACCCCGCCGGGGGCCCTGTTCGATCGGCTGATGGACTGGCAAGGGGCAAGGGCTGCTTGACTGGGGCAGCGTGATGGACATGACGCCCGCCCGATGAAGCCCCCCGCGAAACGCAAGCCCGCCACCCGCGGCAAGACCACCGGTCGCGCCAGGCCAGCCCGCCGCACCACGGTGGCGCAGGGCAGGTCATCGCGCGGACGCAGGATCGTGTCGATCCTCGCTACCGCGGTGGTGCTTGCCGGAGCCGGGCTGTGCATCGCCGCACGGTTCGGCCATTACAGTCTGGCGTTCGACCTGCTCAACACGTTCCTGTTGCCGGTGCTGCTGGTGATGGCGGTGGCGGCGCAAATCGCGCTCTTCGGGTCGATCCGGCTGGGTGCCGCGCTGTCGGCGCTGACGCTGGCGATCGGCGGCTGGCAGGCGGCGGCGATCCTGTCGGGCACTGCGCCGCGCGCCGAGGCGGACGAGCCGGTGCTGCGCGTCCTGACGATCAACGCCTTTCGCGACAATCCCACCCCGGCCAAGGTCCGCGCGCTGATCGAGGCGCGCCGTCCCGACATCGTCATGATCGAGGAAGGGGACGAGGCGCCTGCCGCGGAGGTGCAGCGCACGCTACCCGCGTTCCATCGCGTCGGCTCCTGCGCCAGGGCGATCTGTTCGCTGACGATCCTGTCACGCTGGCCGCTGCGACGGATCGCCACGCCGATGCCGGGCGAGCCGCGCCTGCCCGACATCCTGCTCGCCGAATTCGCCTGGCCCAAACGCCGGCTCAATGTCGTGGCCGTGCATCTGCCGCGCGGCTATTCGCGCAAGTCGACGCACTACCGCGCGCTGCTGATCGATGTGCTGCAGCGCCGGCTGACCGCGCCGGCGATCATGGCGGGGGACTTCAACCTGCCGGCGGGCAGCGCCGCGCTGCAGGAGATTTCCAGCGAAACCGACTTGCGCCGGGCCGACCGCTGGATCCCGACCTATCCCGCCAACCTGCTGTTGCCCGCGTTCGCGCCGATCGATCACATGTTCGTCGGCCCGGCCTTTGCCGTGCATCGCTGCGGCCGGCTGCCGTTTACCGGATCGGATCATTACGGCATCGAATGTCGCCTCGCACCGCGCTTCGATCAGTCGCCGAGCATCGATGCGAGTCCGGGGCTGAGCCACTCCTCCGTGCGTTGATCGCGGCGCATCAGCGACCGCACGGCCAGGTTCTCGCGTTCGGCCAACGCGACCATCGCCGACAGCGGCAGCACGCCCAGCGCAGTCGCCCAGGCGTCGGCCAGCATGGCGGACGTGTGCAGCACGCTGACCGCCAGCGTATGCGCCACCGGCCGGCCGCAGCGCGGATCGACCGTGTGGCGGCCGCGCACGTAATCGCCCGATGTCGCCACCGCCATGCCGTGCAGCGCGACGCGCAGCGGGGCCGCATCAGCCTCGTCGGGCGTCTCGAGATCGACCCACCATGGATCGCCATCGGGGCGCAGCCCGCGGCCGACGAACTCGCCGCCGATCTCGGTCAGCGCATGGCCGATACCGTGCGCGGTGACCAGATCTGCCAGCCGGTCGACCGCATAGCCTTTGGCGATGCCCGACAGGTCCAGTCGCAACCCGCCCGGCTGGCGCAGCCGCCGCGCCGCCGGATCGAACGCCAGCCGCTCCCATCCGCCGGCGCTGCGCGCGCTGGCGATGGCTTCGTCAGTGGGGGCCAAAGCTGCGGGAATCGGGCCGAAGCCCCAGAGGTCGACCAGCGCGCCGATCGCCGGATCGAACGCGCCATCCGATCGCACGGCGACATCCAGCGCAGTCGCCATCACCCGCGCGAAATCGGGCGGCAGCGACAGCCAGCGTCCTGCCGGCGCGCGGTTGAATCGGCCCAGCAGCGATGCCGGTTCCCAGTGGCTCATCTCGGCCACCAGTCCATCCAGCATCGCCCGCGCCGCCCCGGTCAGCGCGCCAAGATCGAACCCGGCGGGACAGGCAAGCTTCACCCGCCAGCCGGTGCCCATCGTCTCGCCGCCGATCGTCGCCAAGTCCGCGCCCTGGTCCCACCGCGCGAACGCGGCCGGATCGAGGCTGCGGGGAAGCGCGATGCGGATCAGGGGGCGGGGACCTCGACCGTCGTGGTATAGGCCATGCGGCGCTCGGTGGCGCGCGGCGTGGTCGCCTTGTCGTCGGTCTGCGATGCGCTGATCCAATAGACGCCGGCCATCGGCCAGGTGATCTTGACCACGCCGTCCGCGCCGGTGGTCAGTTCCTGCGCCGCTTCCGCCGCGCGGAAACGCTTGCCGCCGGGGACGACCTGTACCTTGACCCCGGCCGCGGGCTTGCCGTCGATCAGAAAGCGGAACTGGCCGGGTTCGTCGGCCACCAGCGCGTCGGGATGGGTGACGGGCTGGAGCTCAAGTCCCTTGCCGGTCGGCTTGAACGCCTCGTTCGTGGGCTCGCCTGCGCTGACGAACACGAAATTGCGGTTGCTGACTTCGGTCAGCCTCACGTCGGTGGCGTTGGCCGGGATTTCGGCCGCGCTGGCGACGTTCGGCCGGGGGGTGAAGCCTGCGGGCGGGCCGCCGTTGGCGCCCGAAGGCGCATTCCCGGGACCACGCGGACCGGCCTGACCGCCGGGGCCGCCCGGACCGCCGGGCGCACCAGGTCCACCGGGACCGCCAAGGCCGCCCGGACCGCGACGCCCGCCGACGCGCCACTCCTCACCGTTGACCTTGAAGCTGCCCGTGACCATCGCCGTCTCGGTGCCGATCTTCCAGGTGCCGGGTTTGTCGATCTTCACGTCGAAGGTCGAACGATAGCGGCCGGTGGCGGCGTTCTCGACCGTTCCGGCGGTGCCGTCCGGCGCCCAGACCTTGACCTGTTCGGTCCGCATCGGCTGGTGATCGGCATCGAACAGGTCGTTCGACACCGCGGCATCGATCGTCACGTACTGGCCGGTATCGGCCAGCGTGGTGCGCGATGGCAGCAGCCACTGGCGATGCGCGAGGGCGGGGGTGGCGAGCGTGGCGGCGGCGGCGGTCGCCAGCAGCAGGGTATGAAAGCGCATGATCGGGTTCCTCAACGGACGGTGACGGCGGCGAGTTCGTGCGCGCCGGAGGCGGAGCCGCCCGCACCACGGACGGGAATGCTGAGCGGCACGGAGACCAGTTCGCGGCCCCCCGTCTCACGCGCGGCCTCGACTTTCAGCACGTACTGTCCGGCGGGCAGGTTGGCGGGCAGCGGAATCTGGTAGGTGCCCGGTGCGCGCGTCGCGCCGCTGACACCGTCGGCGGCCAGGTTGGCGCGCGATCCGCCCTTGCGCCACCAGCTGCGCAGGTCCGCCAGCCACTTGGTGCCGGGCTCCGCGCCGCGCTTCTTGACGTCATACCAGACGAACACGGTACGCGCAGGGCCGCCCGCAGCCGGTTCGAGCCAGCCGGCGACATACGGCCGGTGATACTCGGCAACGGTGAGCCGCGGGATGGTGACGCTCACCGTCGCGGCGGCGACAGGGGTCACCACCGCACCGGTCAGAAGCACGCCGGTCAGCAGGGGGGCGGCAGATCGCATGGAAGGGCGTCCTTTCGAAGAAGCGGAGGGATCAGTGAATCAGGAACAATGCGATGAACAACGGGATCGCCACGCTGACGCCGACCAGCGGCCAAGTGGTGCGCCGGTGTTTGGCATGGAGCTGCAGCAGCAGCAGTCCGGTGATGGTGAAGATCACGCAGGCGACGGCAAAGGCGTCGATGAACCAGAACCACGCGTCGCCGGTGTTACGCCCCTTGTGCAGATCGTTGACGTAGGAGATCCAGCCGCGCCACGTCGTCTCCGCCTTCACCGTGCCGCTAGTGCGATCGATGCTGACCCACGCGTCGGTGCCGGGTCCGGGCATCGCGACATAGACCTCGCTTTCATCCGACCAGTCACCGGCATGGGTGCCGGGATCAAGCCCGACGCGTTCGGCGACGGCGGCGGCAACTTCGGGGGGGAGCGGCGCGTCGCTGCCATGCGGCCCCGCCAGCCGGGCGAGCATCGCGGCCGGCAGCGTCGCCTCGGCCTGCGTGACGCGCGGTGTCGCGCCGATCGTCGCCGCGTGGTTGAGCGTCAGCCCGGTGATCGCGAACAGCAGCATCCCCGCCAGCGATACCGCGGCGCTGACCCAATGCCAGGTGTGCAGCTGCTTGAGCCAGATCGTGCGCGCCGTCCGCCGGCGCGGGGACGTCGCCGGCGCAGGTGGTCGCCGGACAGGCACTGTGGCCCCCGCGTCGCTGGCGACATCCTGCTGGATAACGTTCCCCTGTCTTGATGAGCCCCTGTCTGGGCCAACGACCGGCGCGCTACTGCATTTGCGACTTGATCGCAATAGCAGGTGCGAAACTTAGCCCGCAGATGATCGCCGTCCTGCGGCCTCGAATTGATCCGGGCGCGATAATCTGCTGCTGACAAGATCATCCACATCGGTCACATTGCACCCCAACCGGACCGGCGCGATCGATCGCGTGGACGGAAGAGACTGACCTTCGGGCCGGAATTACAGGGGATGGATGATGCGGGCTTTCAAACTGTTCGCCGCGGCTGCGGCCTTGATCTACACCGGAACTGCGCAGGCGGCGCCGCTGACCGATTATTCGTCGGTCCTGGTCTTCGGTGACAGCCTGACCGATTCGGGCAACGCCCGCATCGGCAGTCTTGCGCTCGGCCTTCCCGATCCCGCGCCGCCAAGCGAGGGCTATGTCGCCGGCCGGTTCAGCAACGGCCTGAACTTCGCCGATCGGCTTGCGGTCGGGGTGACCGGCCAGCCCGCTACCGCCTATCTGCAGGGCGGCAACAATTTCTCGGTCGGCGGCGCCACCGCGGCCTATTCTCCCACCGAGACGCGGCCCAGCTTCCTGACGCAGCTCGGCATCTTCCAGTCGACGCTGCAGCCGATCGCCGGCGACGCGCTGGTGCTGGTCACCTTCGGCGGCAACGATATCCGTGCCACAGTCGGCACGCCTGGCAAGGCCAATTTCTCCGCCACGCTCACCGCATTCGCGCAGGGTCTGGGCGCGCTGGTCACCGCGGGGGCACGCAACATCGTCGTCACCGGCATCCCCGATATCGGCCAGCTGCCCCCGGTGGTCGCCGCCGGCATGATCGACCCGACGATCCCGACTCTGGCGACCAGTCGTTCGCGTTATCTCAATTACCAGTTCAGCAAGATCTCTTCCGATCTGGAGCAGGCGACCGGCGCGGACATCACGTTCTTCAACCTGTTCGGCTTTCAGCAGCAGATCACCGCGCGCCCCGAATTCTACGGCCTGCCGGCGAACTTCAACACGACCGTGCCCTGCAAGGATGTACCTGGCGCGGTGGCGCAGGGTTGCGACGGCTTCCTCTACTTCGACAATCTCCATCCGACTCAGCAGGTGCACTCGGTGATCGCGCAAAGGATCGAGCGTCAGCTGCTGACCGGCGTTGGCGTGCCGGAGCCTGCGACCTGGACGCTGATGATCGTCGGGTTCGGCCTGGTCGGGGCATCGCTGCGCCGGCGCAGCGCGGTCGCTCTCGCCGCCTGATTCGCTCTGACGGACCCCGCCCGTCGATCCGGCGGGCGGGGCTGTCGGGCCTGAGAGGCAGGGCCGATCGCCTCGGCCGATCACGCTAAAGCAACGCTGCACCTTGCATCATGCGGCTTACCCGGCCATTTGCGGGGTTCACATGATCTCAGACACCATTCCCCCGCTGCTCTCGGCAGCGCTCGCATCGCGTGGATATTCCTCGCTGACCCCCGTTCAGGAGGCCGTCCTCCAGGCCGAGGCGGGGGGACGCGACATGATCGTCTCCGCCCGGACCGGCTCGGGCAAGACCGTCGCCTTCGGCCTCGGCATGGCCGCGCAGATGTTCGACGATGGCGCGCTGCCGCCGGGGCGCAAGCCGCTGGCGCTGGTCATCGCCCCGACGCGCGAACTCGCGCTGCAGGTCAGCCGTGAGCTGATGTGGCTCTATGGCGAGGCGCGCGCGCGGATCGCCACCTGCGTCGGCGGCATGGACGCCTCCAAGGAACGCCGCGTGCTCTATGATGGCGCGCAGATAGTCGTCGGCACGCCCGGACGCCTGCGCGATCACCTCGAACGCGGCGCGCTCGACCTGTCCGAGCTGCGCGTCGCGGTGCTCGACGAGGCGGACGAGATGCTCGACATGGGCTTCCGCGAGGAGCTCGAGGAGATCCTCGACGCCAGCCCCGCCGAACGGCGCACGCTGATGTTCTCGGCGACGATGCCCAAGCCGATCCTGGCGCTGGCCAAGCGGTATCAGCGCGACGCGCTGCGCATCTCGACCGCCGAGGAGGATCGCGGTCACAGCGACATCGCCTATCAGGCGGTGCTCGTGTCCCCGCCCGATATCGAGGCGGCGACGATCAACCTGCTGCGGCTGCACGACGCCGAAACCTCGATGCTGTTCTGCGCGACACGTGACAACGTGCGGCATCTGCACGCCAGCCTGGTGGAGCGCGGCTTTTCCGCCGTCGCGCTGTCGGGCGAGCATAGCCAGAACGAGCGTAATGCGGCGTTGCAGGCGCTGCGGGACGGCCGCGCCAAGGTCTGCGTCGCGACCGACGTCGCCGCGCGCGGCATCGATCTGCCGACGCTGAGCCTGGTCGTCCATGTCGAGCTGCCGCGCGATGCGGAGACCCTGCAGCATCGTTCGGGCCGCACCGGCCGCGCGGGCAACAAGGGCACCGCGGTGCTGATCGTTCCCTATCCGCGCCGCCGCCGGGTCGAGGCGACGCTGCGCGGCGCGCATATCCAGGCCGAATGGATGGACGCGCCGACGCCCGAGACGATCCGTGCGCGCGATGCCGAACGCACGCTTGCGACGCTGCTCGAGCCGATCGAGGTGGACGAGCAGGATCTGGCGCTCGGCCGCCAGCTGCTGGAGAAGAAGAGCCCCGAGGAGATCGCCGCCGCGCTGGTCCGCGCGCATCGCGCGATGCTGCCTGCGCCCGAAGAACTGATGGCCTCGCAGCGCGATGGCCAAGCGCCCGCGCAACAGGACGGGCATCGCGCCGGATTCGAGGATATCGTCTGGTTCCGGCTCGACATCGGCCGGCGGCACAATGCTGATCCGCGCTGGGTGCTGCCGCTGATCTGCCGCCGCGGCCACATCACCAAGCAGGAGATCGGCGCGATCCGCATCGCGCCTAACGAGACTCACTTCCAGGTGCCGCGCGCGATCGCCGACAAGTTCGCCGCCGCGGTGGCGCGCAGCGCGCGGCCCGACGATGAGGGCGATGTCCTGATCCAGCCGTCGGACGGCCCCGATCGTTCGGCCCATGGCGCCCGCGGTGGCGCGCCCGCGCCGCGCACGCTCTCACCGCGTGCGCGCCCGCAAGGCGATCGTCCGGGCGGCAAGCCGATGGGTAAGCCCACCGGCAAGCCAAGGGGCCCGAAGCCGCGCCCACGGTGACGGACCCGGCCGACAGCATCGAGGGCGGCGGCATGCGGGGTGTGACGCGCGTACTGGTCGATGCCGATGCCTGCCCGGTGAAGGAAGAAATCTACCGCGTCGGCCTGCGCCATGGCGTGCCGGTGACGATCGTCAGCAACGCCCGGCTGCGCGTGCCCCCGCATCCGCTGCTGACCCGCGTGGTGGTCAGCGATGCCTTCGATGCCGCGGACGACTGGATCGCCGACAATGCCGATGCGCAGGCGGTGGTGATCACCGCCGATATCCTACTCGCCGATCGCTGTCTCAAGGGCGGAGCGACGGTGCTGTCGCATACCGGCAAGCCGTTCACCGCCGGATCAATCGGCGCGGCGGTGGCGACGCGCGCGATCATGGCCGATCTGCGCGCCGGCGGCGACCAGATCGGCGGCCCCGCGCCGTTCGCCAAGGCGGACCGTTCACGCTTTCTCCAGGCGCTGGACGAGGCGCTGGTGCGGCTCAAGCGCGTCGCCGGGTGATCGGCTGATGGCGGTGGAGGACTACGACGCAATCGTGCTCGGCGCCGGTGCCGCCGGGCTGATGTGCGCGGCGGTGGCCGGGCAGCGCGGGCGGCGGGTGCTCGTGATCGATCACGCCGATCAGGTCGGCAAGAAGATCCTGATCTCCGGCGGCGGTCGCTGCAACTTCACCAACATGGGCACGGTGCCCGAGCGTTTCCTGTCGGCCAATCCGCATTTTGCGCGCTCGGCGCTCGCCCGCTACACGCCCGCCGATTTCCTCGGTCTGGTCGAGCGATACGGCATCGCCTGGCACGAGAAGAAGCTGGGACAATTGTTCTGTGACGGGTCGGCCAAGCAGATCGTCGCCATGCTGGTGGACGAATGCGCGCGGGGGCAGGTGACGCTGGCGCTGGGCCGCGCGATCGATGCGGTCGATCATGCCGATGCGCGCTATCGCGTCAGCTTCGGCGGACGGACCGCGAGCGCGCCGGCGCTGATCGTCGCCACCGGTGGGCCGTCCATCCCCAAGATGGGCGCCACCGGTTTCGCCTATGATCTTGCCCGCCAGTTCCGGCTCAAGGTCGTCGAGCCGCGCCCGGCGCTGGTGCCGCTGACGCTGGGCGGGGACGAGGTGCTATTCCGCGAGTTGAGCGGCGTCGCGGCCGAAGTCGTCGCCAGCGTCGGCAAGACCGGGTTCCGCGAGGCGGCGCTGTTCACCCATCGCGGCCTGTCCGGCCCGGCGATCCTGCAAGTCTCCTCCTACTGGCGGCACGGCGATCCGATCATGATCGATTTCCTGCCCGATCGCGCGCCCGGCTGGCTACGCGAGGCCAAGCGCACCAGCCCGCGCGTCACGCTGGCGAAACTGCTCGCCGGCGCGCTGCCCGAACGACTGGCGCAGACGCTGGCCGATATCCTGGATGCGAAAGGCGAACTTGCCGGTTTGACCGATGCCAAACTGACCGCGGCGGAAAAGGCGGTCGCGCAGTGGCGGCTGACGCCCAACGGCAGCGAAGGCTTCGCCAAGGCCGAGGTGACAGCCGGCGGCGTCAGTACGGCCGAGCTATCGTCGCAGACGCTGGAGGCACGCAAGGTGCCCGGGCTGCATTTCATCGGTGAGGCGGTGGACGTCACCGGCTGGCTGGGCGGCTACAACTTCCAGTGGGCCTGGGCGAGCGGCTGGGCGGCGGCGCAGGCGCTCTGACGGCGCATCATCCTGCGGGGTAGCCCGATGCGATCCGGGCGCTGTCTACGGCCGCGGGCAGGGCGGCGCGGCTGATGAGATCGTGCAGGTGGCCGATCACCGAATGGCTGTTCTCCGCCCGGTGCAGGACATAGGCGATCTGCGGCAGGTCGGGCAGGTCGCTGCCGGTGATCGCCGCCGCCGGTCCCATCAGGATGTCGGTACGGCAGGTCAGCCCGATGCCGCCCTGCACGGCGGCACGCAGCGCCGACAGGCTCGGCGTCTCCAGCATGATCCGGTATGGCCGCCCCGCCGCCTCCAGCGCGGCGATCGCGGTATCGCGAAAGCGGCAGGGGCGTTCCAGCACGGCAAGCGGCAGGACTTCGGCCTCGGTCAGGTGCGCGTCGCCCAGCCAGTGCATCTGCGCGGTGTCAACCGCCTGCGGATCGTCCGCATCGCCCATGCACAGCACGAGGTCGAGCCGATCGGCGGCGAGCAGTCCGAGCAGCTCCGCCGATCCCGCCACCCGCACTTCCAGCGGTGCCTCGGGATTGCTGGCGGAGAATCGCGACAGCACACCCGACAGCAGCGTCTCGGCGAAATCCTGGACGAAGCCGATCCGCCCGGGGCCGACCAGCGCGCCGTCGCCCAGCGCCGTCATCGCGCGATCGTTCGCCGCCAGGATTTCGCGCGCATGGTCGAGGAAACGGGTACCGACCGCCGACAGCACCAGCCGGCGGCCCTCGCGACGGAACAGCGACACCTGCAGCATGTCCTCGAGCCGCTTCATCTGCAGGCTCAGCGCCGACTGGCTGATGAACACGCGATCGGCCGCGCGCAGCATCGATCCGGCCTCGACGATCGCCACGAAGCTGCGCAGGACATCGGTCGGAAGATTGAGCGGCATGAGGTCGTCCTACAAGCGTGGCTCATACAAGATAGCAGATAATCTCCATTGATCTAGTAGACTTTACGGGCTTTTAAGCGGCTCGTCGTCGATAATGTCGAGAGACGACAAGTTCAGATGTGCGCGAGGCCCGCCATGATAAAGTTAAACCGCCAGTACCATAAAGCTGAGCTATTGGCGGCGCTCAATGATGTACCTTCGGTAATCGTGCGCGAGGCCGGCTTGTGAACGCGCAGACCGGCTCTCTCATTGCGGCGCCGGACGCACCGGACCTCGACATCGTCCTGCCGCTGCTGACCGGGTCCTTTGCCGCCACCGCCGCAGCGCACGATCGCGCGGGATCGCTGCCGGTGGAGAACTTCGACGCGCTGCATCGCCACGGCCTGCTGGCGCTGACCGCGCCGACGCGGCTTGGCGGTGGCGGGGCCGATCTTGCCACTGCGCGGCGGGTGATCGCGGCGGTCGCGCGCGGCGAGCCGGCGACCGCGTTGATCCTGACGATGCAGTACCTGTTCCACGCCGGGCTCGATGACCGGTCGGGCTTCAGCGAGACGCTGAAAGCGCAGGTCGTCGGCGAGGCGATCCGCGACGGTGCGCTGATCAATGCGTTGCGGGTGGAGCCCGATCTCGGCACCCCCGCGCGCGGGGGCCTGCCCGGCACGGTCGCGCGCCGCACGCCCGAAGGCTGGCGGATCGACGGGCGCAAGATCTTCTCGACCGGATCGACCGCGCTGACCTGGCTGGTCGTCTGGGCGCGGTCCGACGATGCCGAGCCGCTGGTCGGCGGCTGGCTGGTGCGTGCCGACACGCCGGGTATCCGGATCGAGGAAACCTGGGACCATATCGGCCTGCGCGCCAGCGCCAGCCATGACGTGATCTTCGACGATGTGCTGGTCCCGCTCGGCCATGCGCTCGATCCGGCTCCGGTGGGCACCCCGCCGGTGTTCTCCACCGCGTTCGCCAACTGGTCGGCGGTGCTGACCTCCGCGATCTATGACGCGGTGGCGCGCAATGCACGGGACTGGCTGGTCGGCTGGCTGATCGAACGCAAGCCCGCCAACCTCGGCGCGTCGCTCTCCACGCTGCCGCGGTTCCAGGAAGTGGTCGGCACGATCGACGCGCTGCTGCTGCAGAACCGGCTGCTGCTCGATGCCGCGACCGAAGGGCGGACCACGGCGATCGAGGCGGGGCAGATCAAGCATCTGGTCACCGAGAACGCGATCGCGGCGGTCGAGAAGGCGGTGGCGGTCACCGGCAACCCCGGCCTGACCCGCAGCAATCCGCTGGAACGGCACTTGCGCGATGTTCTGTGCGGCCGCGTTCACACGCCGCAGGCCGACGTCGTGCTGACCGGCGCCGGACGGGCCGCTTTCGCCGGATATGCGGCATGAGCGGCCTGCGCATCGCCAGCATCCTGCCGCCGCTGTTCAACGAGGCGTTCGCGGCGCATGTCGCGGGTGCCGAGATCGTGCCGATCGCACCGTCGCTCGATACGCTGCCGCGCGGGGCCGAGGTGCTGCTGGGCGGCCCGTTCCGCCGGCCGGGCGAGCCGCGCGCGGTGAAGCCCGCGGGCTGGCCGTTCGATCTGCGCTGGGTGCAGCTGATCTCGGTGGGCATCGATGCCTATCCCGACTGGCTGTTCGACGGGCCGGTGGTCACGTCCGCCCGCGGTGCGTCTGCGGTGGCGCTGGCCGAGTTCGCGCTCGCCGCGATCCTGGCCGAGGCCAAGCACCTCCCCGACATCTGGATCCGCGAGCCGGGCGCGTGGACGCCGCAGACGCTGGGCGTGGTCGCCGGCACCACGCTGGGCATCGTCGGCTTCGGCGCGTTGGCCGAGGCGCTGGCGCCGCGCGCGCTGGCGCTGGGCATGCGCGTCATCGCCACGCGGCGCTCCGACAAGCCGCTGCTGCCCGGCGTGGAGCGTGCGGACGGGCCGGAGGCGGTATTCGCGCAGGCCGACCATGTCGTGCTCGCCGCGCCCGCGACGCCTGAGACCACGCGACTGGTCGATGCGCGCCTGCTTTCGCTCGCCAAGCCGGGGCTGCATCTGATCAACATCGCGCGCGGCGTGCTGATCGACGACGATGCGCTGCTGGCGGCGCTGGACGACGGGCGGGTCGGCCGCGCCACGCTTGACGTCACCGCGCCCGAGCCGCTGCCTGCGGGCCACCGGTTTTACACGCACCCGCGTGTCCGCCTGTCGCCGCATACCAGCGTTCACACCAACGACACCCGCGCCAACCTGTCTGCCAGCTTCGCCGCCAACCTCGATCGTTTCCGCAGCGGGCTGCCGCTGGAGGGCGTGGTCGACCTGTCGCGCGGTTATTGAGGAACCTTCACGATGAACGCGCCGCTCCAGATCCACCGCGTCGATGCCCGGCCCCCCATCGTCGAAAGCCTGCTGCCGTCATTCGACGCGCCGCAGGTGCCCGTCCATGACGATCCTGCCACCGAGCGGCTCTATCGCAAGCAGCGGCTGGCAGCGTCGTATCGCCTGTTCGCCCGCGCCGGGTTCGACATGGGCGGCGCGGGGCACATCACCGCGCGCGATCCCGAGCATCCCGACCACTTCTGGGTCAACGTCGCCGGGCTGCATTTCAGCCAGATCCGCGTCTCCAACCTGATGCTGGTCAGCCACGAGGGGGAGATCGTCGAGCCGCCGCGGGGCGCGCCCGCCCGGCTTAACCGCGCCGCCTTCGCCATCCATTCGGAACTGCACAAGGCCCGGCCCGGCGTGATCGCGGCGGCGCATTCGCATTCGCTCTATGGCAAGGTCTGGTCCTCGCTCGGCCGGCTGCTCGATCCGCTGACGCAGGATGCCGCTGCGTTCTATGACGATCACGCGATCTTCCGCGAATATTCGGGCGTGGTGCTCGATACCAGCGAGGGCGAGAAGATCGCCGCCGCGCTGGGCCATCGCAAGGCGGTGATCCTGCAGAACCACGGCATCCTCACGGTCGGCCATTCGGTGGAGGCGGCGGTCTGGCGCTATCTGGCGATGGAGAACGCCTGCCAGGCGCAATTGCTGGCCGAAGCCGCCGGGACGCCGATCGCGATGAGCGATGCGGTCGCCCGGCATACCGCATCGCAGGTCGGCACCGAGGTCGGCGGCATCTGGTCGTTCCAACCATACTGGGACCAGATCGTCGCCGAAGAGCCGGACCTGCTGGATTGAGGCCGGCCCGATGACCATCCTCACGCGCCGCTCGGCGATCGCCGCCTCGTTCAGCACGTTGGCGCTCGCCGCCTGCAAGCGAGGGGCGGGCAACGCCACCCGGTTGCAGGACGCGACCCTGCGCGTCGCCACCTACAAGGGGCAGATCGACAGCTTCTTTGCCGAGGCGGGGGAGAAGCCGCCGGTCTACAAGGTCGAGAGCGCGTTCTTCGCTGGCGGCAACCAGATCGTCGAGGCGATCAACGCGGGCGCGATCGATTTCGGCAGCATGAGCGAGATCCCGCCGATCTTCGTCGCCGGGACCAGCTCGCCGCTGCGGCTGATCGCGGTGCAGCAGGCGGACGTGAACAACCAGGTCGCGCTGGTGCCCGCCGGATCGCCGATCCGCACCGCAGCGGACTTGCGGGGCAAGCGGGTGGGCTATGTCCGCGCGACGACATCGCACTATATTCTGCTGCGCCTGCTCGATGAAGTGGGGCTGACGTTCGCCGACATCACCCCGATCGCGCTGTCGCCGCAGGATGGACTGACCGCGTTCCAGAAGGGCCAGCTCGACGCCTGGGTGATCTACGGCGTGCAGGCGAGCCTGGCGCGATTGTCCGGCGCGCGGGTACTGGCCAATGCCAAGGGGCGATTGTCGGGCAACTATGTCCTTGTCGCGTCGGCCGACGCGCTCGCCGATCCGGTGCGGGTCGAGGCGATCGCCGACTACCTCGGCAAGATCGCCCGCACCTTCGCCTGGACGGTGGCGAAGCCCGAGGCATGGGCGGCGGCGCTGGCGCGCGACACCGGGGTCGGCGAGGCGATCTGGCTGCAGCAATTCCGCGAACGCAGCACCGATCCGCGCATCCTGCCGGTGACCCCGGCGGCAATCGCATCGCAGCAGCAGGTCGCCGATCGTTTTGCCGCGGCCAAGGTGATCCCGGCAAAAGTCGACGTCAAACCGCTGTGGAGCACTGCACTCAACGGTGCGATCGAGAAGCTGTCTCGATAGTTGAGCAAGACGAATATGAAACATCGCTGCCAACGAACAATCCATACTTCAAATAGGAGTAGAGTAACGTTCTGGATCGGACACAGTATTGGCAATAGCAGGCTGATTAACCATACAGGGGATCATCGGTGTCTGCTTTGAAGTATTCTGATCTGTATTTCCGGCGCAGCGTACTGCTGCGCGCATTGTTGCTCGGCTGCACGGCACATATTGGCATCGCGCATGCCGCCGATGCGGTGGCGCTTCCGGCCGAAGAGGCGGCCGCTGCCGATGCCGCCGGGCAGGGCGAGATCATCGTCACTGCCGAACGCCGCGCGACCGACCTGCAGAAGACGCCGATCGCCATCTCGGTATTCGGCGGCCAGCTCGCGCAGGATCGCGACATCCGCGATGTCCGCGATCTGGCGGGACAGGTGCCCAACCTGTTCGTGCCGCGCACCGCGATCAGCCATACGACGCAGACCTTTTCGCTGCGCGGGGTGGGAGAAAGCGATCCGATCCAAGAGCCGGTGCTCGCGGTCTATGTCGATGACGTCTACATTCCGCGCCAGATCGGCTCGATGGTCGAGTTCAACGATCTTGAACGGGTGGAGCTGCTGCGCGGCCCGCAGGGTACGCTCTACGGCCGCAATTCGAGCGCGGGCGCGCTGCGGATCATCACCCGCGATCCCGATCAGGAAACGCACGTCAACGCCAGCATCGGCTATGGCAGCAAGAACGAGATCGATGCGCGCGCAGTCGTCAGCGGGCCGCTCAGCCCGACGCTCGCCGCCAGCCTGTCATACATCCACCATAGCCGCGACGGCGTGACTTACGATCCGACGCTCGGCCACGACGTCAACCGGATCGACGTCAACGCGCTGCGCGGCAAGCTGCGCTGGACGCCGACCGCCGATCTCGACGTGCAGGCGACCGTCAACCTCGTCCGCGATCGTTCGGATACGCGCAGTTACATTCCGCTCAACCAGCCGGGCGTGCCGTTCAACCGCCGCGTCTCATACTCCGAAGTCGAGCCGGTGCAGGATCTGGACGGCAGTTCGGGATCGCTTCGCATCAAGTATGCGCTCAATCCCAGCCTCAGCCTGAAGTCGATCACCGCGGTGGGTGGCTTCAACCTCGATCCGGTGGCTTATGACAACGATGGCCAGTCGGCGCTGATCCAGAAGAACCTGATCCACTACAACGATCGCTATGTGACGCAAGAATTGCAGCTCAACGGCGATTACGGCGCGCTGACCTTTACCGCCGGGTTGTTCTATCTGCATGAGCGGTTCTTCGTCGAGCGTGACGGCTTTACCCGGGCGAGCGTCACCGCATCGTCCCCGACGAGCGGCCTGCGGGCGCACAATACGACCACCACCGACGCCTATGCGATCTTCGGCGAGGGCACTTATCGCTTCAACGACACGCTGAGCCTGACGGCCGGCCTGCGCGGTACGATCGAGCACAAGGAATTCGTGTTCGACAACAAGATCGTCAATCTGGCGCGTCAGCCGATCGCGCAGTCGATCGCTGGTAAGGCAGAAAAGACTTGGCGCGCGGTGACGCCCAAGGTTTCCGTCCAGGCGCAATGGACGCCCGAGCTGCTGCAGTACGTCAGCTATTCACGCGGCTTCAAGTCGGGCGGGTTCGACAACCGCGCGACCCGCATCGATCTGGCCACGCTGCCGTTCGCGCCGGAGAAGGTGGGGACATATGAGACCGGGCTGAAGGCGACCCTGTTCGGCCGCGCGCTACGCTCCAACCTTGCGGTGTTCTACAACGATTATCGCGACTTGCAGGTAGCGTTCTACGATCCGGTCTACAACAATTCGCGCCGCGGCAACGCGGGCAAGGCGCATAGCTGGGGCGTGGAGCTGGAGAACAGCGCCACGTTGACTGAGCGGCTCAGTCTGCAGCTTGCCGCCGGTTACCTGCGCGCGGTCTACGACAGTTACCAAGGCGCGGGCGGCCCCGGTGTGAACGCCGACGGCAACCGCCTGACCAATGCGCCGGCGTGGACGGTGAACGCCGGCGCCAGCTATGAACTGCCGATAGGCAAGGCCGGATCGATCCGGCTGGCGGCGGACGGCAACTGGCAGTCGTTCTATTACATCAACGCGCTGAACCGGCCGCAGGATCGCTCGCCCGGACAGGCCTATGCCAACGGCACCGTGACCTGGACGACGCCCGATCCGCGGATCCAGCTATCCGCATCGGTGCGCAACATCTTCAACGCGAACAAGCAGGTGTCGTCGACTTACATCCCGTCGACCGGCGTCTATTACCAGAACTTCCCCGATCCGCGCACCGGGCTCGTCACGCTGAGGTTCACGCGATGACCGAACGCCTGCAACGCTTCATCGGCGCGGTTTCCGACCTGCTCGATCGCACGGGCGACGAGGCGGCGATCCTGGCCGAGGCCACGCCGCTGCTGGGTGCGCTGGTGGCCAGCGACGACTGGCTGGCGGAGGCGTATACCCGGCCCGACCCCGATCGCTATCAGCAATATCCGCTGCACATCGATCCCGCGGGTCGATTTTCGCTGGTCAGCTTCGTCTGGGGGCCGGGGCAGCAGACGCCCGTGCACGATCACCGTGTCTGGGGGCTGGTTGGCGTGCTGCGCGGGGCCGAACTGTCGCAGCGTTACGTGCGCGACGCGGCGGGCATGCACCCGATCGGCGAACCGCATCGGCTGGAGGCGGGCGCGGTCGAGGCGGTGTCGCCGTCTGTCGGCGATATCCACCAAGTCGACAACGCGCACCACGATCGCACCTCGATCAGCATCCACCTGTACGGCGCGGACATCGGCCGGGTCGAGCGCGCGACTTACGCGCCCGACGGCACCGAGCAGCGCTTCATCTCCGGCTATGCCGACGTGTCTCCCGATACATCCAAGGAACCCGCATGACGCTGGCCACCATCACGCCGCCCGATGTTTCGCAGGCGACGACCACGCCGATCGAGATCCGCCGGGCGCTGCTCGCGCGCGTCGAACTGGCGCTGATCGACCTGCGCAGCGAAGCCGCTTTCGCCACCGGCCATCCGCTGTTCGCCGCGCAACTCGGCGCCGACCGGATCGCGATCGAGGCGCCGCACCGACTGCCGCGCAAGGACGTGCGCATCGTGCTGTATGACGATGGCGAGGGGCTGGTGGACGATGCCGCCGCGGCCCTGCGGCGTTTGGGCTACACCGGCGTCAGCGCGCTGGACGGTGGCCTGTCCGGCTGGCGCGCGGCAGGGTACGAGTTGTTCGAGGACGTCAATTCGTACAGCAAGGCGTTCGGCGAACTGGTCGAGGCGCGGCGGCATACGCCGTCGCTGCCGGCCGGCGATGTCGCCGCGCTGATCGAGGAAAAGGCCGACATCGCCATCCTTGATGCCCGCCGGTTCGAGGAATATGCGACGATGAGCATCCCCACCGGCACCAGCGTGCCCGGCGGCGAACTGGTGCTGCGCGCGCGGGCGGCGGCGCCCGATCCCGATACGACGATCATCGTCAACTGCGCGGGTCGCACGCGCAGCATCATTGGCGCGCAGTCGCTGGTCAACGCCGGCATCCCCAATCGCGTGGTGGCGCTGCGCAACGGTACGATCGGCTGGACGCTGGCCGGGCAGTCGCTCGACAACGGCGCCGCGCGCCGCGGTGCATTGCCGACCGGCGAGGCGCAGGCGGAGGCGCGCACCCGCGCCCGCGATGTCGCCTATCGCGCCGGCGTACGCCGGATCGATCCCGCCGCGTTGGCGTGGCTGGCCGAGGACAAGGCCCGTACGCTCTACCGCTTCGACGTGCGCACGCCCGAGGAATATGCCGCCGGACATCTCCCCGGCTTCCGCTCCGCCCCCGGCGGCCAGCTGGTGCAGGAAACCGACATGTTCGCGCCGGTGCGCGGCGCGCGCATCGTGCTGGCGGACGATCTCGGCGCCCGTGCCGACATGACCGCATCGTGGCTGGCGCAGATGGGCTGGGAGGTGCTGGTGCTCGCCGGCGGGTTCGACGGTGCGCTCGAAACCGGCGCGTCGCCGCCGCTGCCGCCGGTCGATCCCGCCACGCGGTACAAGCGTCCGTACGAAGGCACCGACAATGCCGCGGCAGCGATGCAGGCCTATCTCGATTGGGAATACGGTCTGGTCGATCAACTCGCGCGCGACGGCACGCACGGCTTCATCGTCATCTGAGAAGGAGAGCACCATGGCCCTGACCCTGTACCACGCGCCGGGAAGCTGCGCGTTCGCTTCGCTGGTCGCGCTTGAAGCGGCCGGCGCCGAGTTCGATCTCGTCGTGCTGTCGCTGGCAAATGGTGAGCAGCGCGGGCCCGATCATCTCGCGCGCCATCCGCAGGGCCGCGTGCCGGTGCTGGTGGTGGACGGCAGCGGCGTGGACGGCACGGGCGGCGGGCAGACGATCGTGACCGAGACGATCGCGATCCTCAGCTGGGTCCATGCGCGCTATCCCGAGGCGAAGCTGCTGCCCGACGATCTGCTGCAACTGGCGCGCGCCTATGAGATCATGGCGTGGATCGCCAGCACCGTGCATGTCGCGCTGTCCACCGTGCGCCGGCCGGAGCGGTTCTCCGACGATGCGGAAGTGCGCGCGGCGCTGGCGGTGCCCGGCCGGGCGAACTTCGCGCATGCGCTAGACCGGCTGGAGCGGTTCGCCGACACCCGCGGAGCGTGGCTGGTGGGCGATCACTTCGGCGTGGTCGATGCCTATGCGCTGGTGGTGCGTCGCTGGGCGGAGGGGCTGGGCCTCAGCACCGCCGCCTATCCTGCGTGGGAGGCGAAGTCGCAGGCGGCGCTGGCGCAGCCGGCGGTGCGCCGCGCGCTCGCCCGCGAGCTCTCCGCGGCGACGCCGCTGGCGGCCTGAACCGCCGCTAGAGCCCTTCGCCCTCGACCCACTGGGCGCCCGATAGCCGCCGCGCGACCGACCAGGCCTGGCGGCGGATATCGGGCACCGCGACGATCTCCCAGAAGGCGCCGCGGGTCATTGGGCCGAGCACCAGCAGCCGGTCCGATACGCTGCCATCGGCGCCGACCGCGCGCGAATCCTGATCGACGTCCACCCCGATCCGCAAGGCATCGGGGCGCAACTGGCCGCGGTCACGCATCGTGCGCAGCAGCGGCTCCTCGGTACGGGTAAGGTCACCCTGCGGCCCGGTGCCGTTGATGATCCGCGCGACATCGATCGCCACGACATCGTCCGATCCGCGCGGCTGGTAGCGCACGCGCGTGCCGCCATCGGTGGTCTCGGTGTCGATCAGCCGCCCGGCGGCGATCTCCAGCCGGCCGTCCTGCAGCATGGCGTCGAGCCGGGCGGCGACCTGCGGCGCGATACGGTGGCGGTGGACGTCCCACCATGGGCGGACGTGACGCAGGAAGCGCTGGCGCTCGGCCAGCGGCATCGCGCGCCACAGCCCTTGGGTCAGTGGTCGCAGCTCATCGATCGCGCTGCGCCAGTCGATTTCGCGCGCCCGCGCCCGCAGCGACCGGCTGAGCGCCAGCGCGTTAGCCGGCGGCGGGGTGCCCGGAGCCGCCGCCGGATGAGTCGCGGCGTGCGCGCGGGGCAACTGGCCGCGGCGGGATAGCGCGACGATCCGGCCCTTGAACCCGCGGGCTTCCAGCAGCAGCGCCACGTCCACCATCGTCAGCCCGGTGCCGAGCACCAGCACCGTATCGTCCGCGCCAAGTCCGTCGGCAAAGGTGCCGGTCCACGGATCGGCGACATAGCAATCGGTGGGCAGGCGATCGGGATCGAGCCCCGGCGGCGCGAGCGGGGGCAGGTTGCCGATCGCCAGCGCCACCTTGTCCGCGCCGACCACCCCGCCATCGGCCAGGCGGACCGCCGCGCCCGACGCGGAAAGATCGATGTCGATCGCATCGCCCTGGATCACGCTCAGCCGGCCGCTCGACCGCGCGATCGTCGCCTGGAGGATCGCGTCGAGGTAATCGCCATAGACCTGCCGCGGCACGAAGCCGGATTCGGCATGCAGGCCGCGTTCGTCGAGCCAGCGGACGAAGTGCGCCGGATCGTCGGGCAGCGCGCTCATGTTGCCGGCCCGGACGTTGAGCAGGTGCGCTGGATGCAGCGTGGAATAGGCGACCCCGCGGCCGACCGATGCGCTGCGCTCAATCAGCGTCGCGCGCGGCCCGTCGTGGCGCAGCAGATTGATCGCCAGCAGGCTGCCGGTGAACCCACCGCCGACGATCGCCACATGTTCGCATTGCACTCGGTCGATCTCCTGCTCCGGCGCGCAGGATGTCGCGCGGGGGGCTTTGTCATGCCTTGGTCCAGCCGAGGCTGACGTTAATCCTAACCGCGGCGGTAGACAATCTTGCGCAAGAGCTTCAAGTTGTTTCGTACCGCGGCGCAGCATAGTCGCACTTTTGCCTGAGCATTTGATTTGCCATATCGCGGCAAAGAAAGCTTGTCCCTGCCCAAGCTGTGCTGTGTGCGCTGCAAAAATCCGCGGAAATCCGCGTTGCGCAAACAGGCTATTAGCCTCGCTCATAAATAGCTCAAGACAAACTCTATTGTTCCGGTAGAGAAATACGCCAGCGTTTGGGCATGGCTTACGCACTCAACGCGATCCGCGGATCGCGCCTTCTATCGCCGTTCATCCTGCTGCTCCTGTGGGAGCTGGGTTCGCGCTCCGGGCTGATCCCGCAACATACACTGGCGGCGCCGTCATCGGTGATCGTCACGCTGCTGGAGATGATCCGCTCGGGCGAGTTGCCCGCCAACCTGCTGGTGTCGTTCGGCCGGGTCGGGATCGGGCTGCTGATCGGTGTTTCGGCCGGCGTCGCGCTGGCGCTGATCGCCGGACTGTCGCGGCAGGGTGAGGTCACCGTCGATCCGCTCATGCAGATCAAGCGGACTATCCCGGTGGTGGCGCTCGCGCCCCTGTTCATTGTCTGGTTCGGCATTGGCGAGACGCCCAAGATCGCGCTCATCGCGTTCGCCACGCTGTTCCCCGTTTATCTCAACCTCTACCAGGGTATTCGCGGCGTCGATGTCCGGCTGGTCGATGCGGCGCGCAGCTTCGGGCTGGGCCGTGGCGCGCTGGTCGTCAACGTCATCCTGCCGGGCGCGCTGCCCTCGCTGCTCGTCGGGCTACGCTATGCGCTGACGATCTCGATCGTCATGCTGGTGATCGCCGAGCAGATCAACGCGACCGCGGGTCTTGGCTATCTCGTCAACAACGCGCGCGATTTCATGCGCACCGACATCATCGTCGTCTGCCTGATGGTCTACGCGCTGCTGGGGCTGAGCGCCGACTACATCGTCCGCATCATCGAACGGCGGGCACTCGCCTGGCGCCCCGATCTGGTGGGAGCATGACCATGCTGGCATCGATCCGACCCACGCCCTATCCCGATCCGGTCGTTCGCCTGCGCGGTTTCACCCGCCAGTTCGGCGACAACACGATCCTCCACGCGCTCGATCTCGATATCGGCCCGGGAGAGTTCGTCGCGCTGCTCGGTCGTTCCGGCAGCGGCAAGACCACGCTGCTGCGCACGCTGGCCGGGCTCGATGCCGTCGCCGGGCAGGACGTGCAGATCCCCAGATCGCGCGCGGTGGTGTTTCAGGATTCGCGGCTGCTGCCGTGGAAGCGGGTGTGGAAGAACGTGATCCTCGGCCTCAAGGGTGCCGACCTGCGCATCCGTGCCGACCAGGCGCTGGTCGAAGTCGGCCTTGATCACCGCACCGATGCCTGGCCGCTGACGCTGTCGGGCGGCGAGGCACAGCGCGCCGCCCTGGCCCGCGCGCTGGTGCGCGAACCCGAGTTGCTGCTGCTCGACGAGCCGTTTGCGGCGCTCGACGCGCTCACCCGGCTGCGGATGCACGAACTTGTGCTCGGCCTGTGGCGCAAGCATCACCCCGCGGTGCTGCTGGTGACGCATGATGTCGACGAGGCGATCGCGCTGGCCGACCGCGTGCTGGTGCTCGATCACGGCCGCATCATCGCCGAGGAACGCATCGAGGCGCCGCGCGGCCAACGTTCCGCCAGCGTCCGCGCGCTGCGCGCCAGCCTGCTCGGGCATCTGGGGGTCGAGGCCCCGCCCGGTTCCTATGCCGACGTGGTCGCCTTTCCCAGCGGCCCCCGGCTCGAGGCCGCCGAATAGCCGGCGACCTTCCACAGCTTTTCCGTTTCGACCATTCAGGAGTGACCATCATGCCCGTCAAGTTCATCGGCTACATCGGCTTTACCAACGAAAGCGAGATCCACGGTCTGCGCCAGCAGCGCCCGCTCGATCTCGAATATGTCGCAGCGGCCGCCCGCGCGCAGGAGGACGTCGGCTTCGACCGGGTGCTGATCCCGTTCGGCTCGAACTCGCCAGAAAGCCTGATCGTCGCCGCGCATGCCGCGGCGATCACCACCAAGCTCGGCTTCCTCGTCGCGCACCGTCCGGGCTTCACCCAGCCGACGCTGGCGGCGCGGCAGCTCGCCACGCTGGACCAGCTTTCGGGCGGCCGTGTCGCGGTCCACATCATCACCGGCGGCGCCGATGAGGAGATGGCGCGCGATGGCGATACCTCGACCAAGGTCGAACGCTATCGCCGGACCGACGAATACCTCGACGTGCTGCGGCAGGAATGGAGCGCGGAGACGCCGTTTGACCACGACGGCAATTTCTACCGCATCCGCGGCGGCTTCGCGGCGATCAAGCCGGCCAACGTGCCGGTCTTCTTCGGCGGCTCCTCGCCCGAGGCGATCGAGGTCGCCGGCCGTCATGCCGATGTCTATGCCCTGTCGGGAGAGACGCAGGCGCAGGTGCGCGAGGCGGTGTCGACCGTCAGCAACGCCGCATTGCGCCAGGGACGCCGCGCACCCGGCTTCTCGCTCTCGCTGCGGCCGATCATCGCCGAAACCGAGGAAGCCGCGTGGAAGCGGGCGGACGAGATCGTCGATATCGTGCGGGGCATCCGCGAGCAGGCGAGCCTCAAGACCGCCGAGCACGCCCCGCCCAATGCCGGCTCGCAGCGCCTGCTACAGACCGCCGCCGCCGGCTATCGCGCCGACGATCGCCTGTGGACCGGCCTCGCCGCGGTGGGCGGCGCGCAGGGCAACTCGACCGGGCTGGTCGGCACGCCCGAGCAGGTCGCCGACGCGATGCTCGACTATTATGACCTCGGCATCGATCACTTCCTGATCCGCGGGTTCGAGCCGCTGGACGATGCGATCGGCTATGGCCGTGACCTGATCCCGCTGGTGCATGAGCGGGTCGCGCGTCGTGACGCCACCGCCGGGGAGGAACGGCGCGTCGCCTGACGCGCACTATCGCTGACATCGCCGCGATCCCGCGTTATGGCGCAGGCCTGATGCGGGAGAACGGCCGGCGATGAATCCTGTCTATGCCGAGATGGGGCCGACCATCTTCGAGGAAGTCTCCGCGCTGGCGCGTGAGCTTGGCGCGATCAACCTGGGGCAGGGCTTTCCCGATACGGTCGGTCCGCCCGAGCTGCTCCAGGCGGCGGCCGAGGCGGTACTGGCAGGACCGAACCAGTATGCGCCGTCGTCCGGGCTGCCGCAACTGCGCGCCGCGGTCGCCGCGCATTACCGTCGTTTCCAGTCGCTCGACCTCACCGCCGACGACGTGATCGTCACCTCGGGCGCGACCGAGGCGATCGCCGCCGCGCTGCTGGCGATCGTCTCGCCGGGTGACGAGGTGATCGTGTTCGAGCCGATGTACGATGCCTACCAGCCGTTGATCGAGCGCGCCGGCGGCATCGCCCGGCCGGTGACGCTGCACCCGCCCGACTGGGCGCTGCCGATCGCCGAGGTGGCGCGCGCGATCGGTCCGCGCACCCGCGCGATCATGTTCAACAACCCGCACAATCCCACCGCGCGGGTCTTTTCGGCCGAGGAACTGGCCGCGCTGGCACAGCTGTGCGTCGCGCACGATCTGATCGCGATCTCGGACGAGGTGTGGGAGCATGTCGTGTTCGCGCCGGCGGTGCACGTGCCGCTGATCGGCCTGCCCGGCATGGCGGAGCGCACGGTCAAGATCGGCTCGGCCGGCAAGATCTTCGGGCTCACCGGCTGGAAGGTCGGCTTTGCCATGGCCGCCCCGGCGCTGTTGCAGCCGGTCGCCCGCGCGCACCAGTTCCTGACGTTCGCCACACCGCCCAACCTGCAGGTCGCGGTGGCGCATGGGCTGGGGCTGGAGGATGCGTTCTTTGCCCGCTCGCTCGCCGGATTACGGGCCTCGCGCGATCGGCTGGTCATGCGGTTGGGCGAGGCCGGACTGGTCACGCGAGCGAGCGAGGGGACGTACTTCGTCGTCGTCGATCTCGCCGCCTCAGGTGTTGCGGGCCGCGACGTCGTGCTCGCCCGGCGTATCCTGCGCGAGGCGGGTGTCGCCTCGATCCCGCTGTCGCCGTTCTACATGTCGGATCGCATGGATGGCGAGGACGGCTGCTTCATCCGGCTGTGCTTCGCCAAGGCCGATGCCGTGCTCGACGATGCCGCCGTGCGGCTCGGCCGCTGGCGCGCCGATCAGAAGGCGGGCAGCACTGCGCCCTTGTAAGTCCGTTCGATAAAGGCGCGTGTGTCGGGGCTGCGCAGCGCGACGATCAGCTTCTGCACTCGCGGGTCCTTGTCCGCACCGGGGCGGCCGACGACGTAGTTGACGTAAGGCGAATCCTTGCCCTCGATCGCCAGCGCATCGCGCACCGGGTTAAGCTTCGCGTCGAGCGCATAGTTGGTGTTGATCAGCGCCAAGTCGACTTCGCCCAGAACGCGCGGCAGCGTCGCCGCCTCCAGCTCGCGGAACTTGAGATCGCGCGGGTTGGCGATGATGTCGCGCATCGTCGACAGCGGATCGGCCGGGTTCTTCAGCCGGATCAGCCCCGCCTTCTGCAGCAGCAGCAGCGCGCGACCGTTGTTGCTCGCCTCGTTGGGGATCGCCACGCTGGCGCCGCGCGGCAATTGCGCCAGCGTCTTCCACTTGCGCGAATAGGCGCCCAGTGGTTCGACGTGGATACCGGCGATCGGCGTCAGCTTGGTGCCGTGCGCGGCGTTGAACTGGTCGAGGTAGGGCTTCGTCTCGAAGTAGTTCACGTCGATCTGGCCCTGATCGACCTGCATGTTGGGCTGCACGTAATCGTTGAACACGCGGATATCGAGCGTCAGGCCCTGCCTGGCGAGTTCGGGCTTCACATGTTCGAGGATCTCGGCATGTGGCACCGCGGTCGCGGCGATCGACAGGCGGTTGGCGTCGCCGGCCTTGTCGCCCCCGCACGCGGCGAGCAGCAGGGCGGGCAAAAGCGTCAGGATCAGGTGGCGGCGGCGCATGGATTACCTCAGCGATGGTCGAGCCGGCGGGCGAGCCTGTCGCCGCCGATCTGGATCAGTTGGACGAGCGCCACCAGCAGCGCAACCGTGACGAACATGACGTCGGGCTGGAACCGCTGGTAGCCATAGCGGATGGCAAGATCGCCCAGTCCGCCTGCACCAACCACGCCCGCCATCGCGGTGAACGAGACGAGCGCGACCGCGGTGACGGTGGCGCCCGAGATCAGTCCTGGCAGCGCCTCCGGCAGCAGCGCGCGGGTGACGATCTGTGTCGCGCTCGCCCCCATCGCCTGCACCGCCTCGATCGTCGCGCGCGGCACTTCGCGCAAGCTCTGCTCGACCAACCGGGCATAGAACGGCGCGGCACCCACCACCAGCGGCGGGATCGCGCCGGCGACCCCCAGCGAGGTGCCGACGAGCAGCAGCGTCAGCGGGATCATCACGATCAGCAGGATGACGAACGGAATCGACCGCAGCACGTTGACCAGCATCCCGAGCACCCGGTTGATCCAGCCGCTCTGCGCGATCTGGCCGCGATCGGTGAGGAACAGGAGCACGCCCAGCGGCAGCCCGAGCACGATCGTCAGCACCAGCGACGCGCCCAGCATCACCAGCGTGTCGAGGCTCGCCTGCGCGATGTCGGCCCAGACGACGTTGGCGAACCAGCCGCTCATGCCGGCTCCCCCAGCAGCGCCAGCGTCGTCGCCGCGCGGCTGGCGTCCAGCACGTCCGCCACCGGACCGCTATCGATCAGGCGGCCATAGTCGAGCACCGCCACCCGATCGCAGATCGCGCGCACCACCGACATCTCGTGCGTGATCAGGACGATCGTCAGCCCGAGCTCGCAATTGAGTTCGCCGAGCAGCTCCAGCACCGACCGCGTCGTCTCGGGATCGAGCGCGCTCGTCGCCTCGTCGCACAACAGCACGTCGGGGCGGGTGGCGAGCGCGCGGGCGATACCGACACGCTGGCGCTGGCCGCCGGACAGACGCGCGGGATAGGCGTCGGCCTTGTCGGCAAGCCCGACCCGATCGAGCAGCGTCGCCACCCGCATATCGCGCTCGGCGCGGCCGACGCGCGCCAGTTCGAGCGGCAGCGCGACGTTGCCCGCCACGGTGCGGTTGGCGAGCAGCCCGAACGACTGGAAGATCATCCCGATCCGCCGCCGCAAGCCATGCAGCCCGGCCGCGTCGAGCGTAGACAATGCGGTGCCGTCCACCACGACCTCACCCGCGCTCGGCCGCTCGAGCCCGTTGATCAGCCTCAGCAGGGTCGACTTGCCCGCGCCCGACCGGCCGATGACGCCGAATACCGATCCGCGCGGTACGGTCAGCGAGACAGCGTCCAGCGCCGCGGTGCCATCGGCGAACCGCTTGGACACGGTATCAAGCTCGATCATGCGGTGCCCATCACCTGCACCGCGAACCGCTCCATTTCCTCCGCCTGCGGGCTCATCTGCAGCAACAGCAGGTCGAGCCCGGCCGCCTCGTATTCGGCGATGCGTTCGCGCAACTGCTCGGGCGTGCCGACCAGGTTGGGACGCAGGCCACGGTTGGAGACCGAGTACTCGCGGATCTTCAGTTCGCGCTCCAGCTGCGTGCCGGACAGCCACTGGTCGAAGTTGGCGAAGCCGGGCGGCAGGTCGGTGATCGTGGTGATCCGTTCAAGCTCGCGCTGCGCCTCCGCCTCGCTGTCGCGCACGATCGCATAGGCGGCCATGCCGTACTGCATCGGTGCGCCGCCGGCCGCGCGCCGCCGCGCCGCCATGTCGGCGATCTTGGGCGCGATCGCCTCGACCGGATCGCCGTGCATCACATAGGCATCGCACTGCGCGGCGATCATCGCCTTCGCCTTTTCGCTCTCGCCGCCGGCATAGACGGTGGGGCGCTTCGCCGGTTTGGGCGCGCAGATCGCCTCCTGAGTACGATAGAACGCGCCCTCGAAGCTGAAACGGTCGTGAGTCCAGAGGCCGTCGACGACCTGCAGCCACTCGGCGGTCCGCGCATAGCGATCGTCATGCTCGTCGAACTGCAGCCCGTACTGCCGCGCCTCGTCCGCCCACCAGCTCGACACGACATTGAGCGCCAGACGGCCGCCGGCGATGCGGTCGATGTTGGCCGCCGCCTTGGCGAACAGCGCGGGCTGGTGGAAGTTGGGCCGCACCGCGACCATCAGCTCGATCCGCTCAGTCACCGCCGCCAGCGCCGCGGCTGTGGACCAGGCATCGAGCGCAGGCTGGTCGGTGCCCTTGATATCGTTGAGGTTCAATTCGGCGATCAGCGACAGGTCATAGCCCCAGCGCTCGGACGCCTGCGCCAGCCGCCGGGTATAATCCCAACTCGCATCCATCCCCTCGTCGGGCACGTTGCGCAGCCAGCCGCCGAACACCGGCATCCAGTAACCATAGCGCATCAGCGAGGCTCTCCGATCCAGCGCGCGATCCGCTCTACCAGTGTGTCGTGCGGGTCCCAGCCGAGCACGTCGAGCGGCCGCGCGACGAAGTTGGACAGCGCGTTGATGTCGTAGAACCGCGGCACGCCATCGCGTTCGTCGATCATCACCTCGACCCCGCCGACATCGAGCGCGGCGGCGCGCGCGATCGCTTCGGCCGCGGCGCGCAACTCCGGCGCCGGTTGGCTCGCCGTCATCGCGATGCCGCCGCCGGGTGCCTGGCAGGCATCGGCCGGGCACAAGTCGAACGCGCCTGCGCCGGCGACATCGATCGCATAGAGATAGGCGCGGTCGAGCGTCTCGATCCGGGTGATCGTGCCGCCGCGCGCGGGGACATAGTCCTGCACCAGCAGCACGCCGTCGATGCTGACCGGCAGCGTGCCGTCGGCCACCGCGGCGCGCAGTTCATCGGCGGAATCGAACCGGACGATGCCCGCGCCCGCGCCGCCGATGTTGGCCTTGACCACCAGCGGAAAGCCGATCGTTTCCGCCGCCGCCACGACATCGGCGGCCCGCCGCACCACGCGAGTCGCCGGGGTGGCGAGGCCGAGCGATGCGATCAGCGCCAGTTGCCGTGCCTTCGACGTGTCGATCGCCAGCGCCGCAGTGCCGTTCAGCACGCGCGCGCCGCGCAGTTCCCACTGTGCGAGCAGCGCCTGCGCCCAGAAGATCGGGTGTTCGGCATCGCGCAGGAACGCGGACATCGCGATGCGGTTGAAGATCAGCGGCGCGGGCGGTGCCGCATCGGTGGGATCGTAGCCGCCGTCGGGCGTCAGCGCGCGATAGCCGATGCCACGCCGGTCGAGCGCGGCGAACAGCGGCGCGAACCAGGCGGGGTGTTCGT
Source organism: Dryas drummondii (assembly GCA_003254865.1). Lineage (NCBI taxonomy): Eukaryota > Viridiplantae > Streptophyta > Magnoliopsida > Rosales > Rosaceae > Dryas > Dryas drummondii. The sequence continues at coordinate 199,313 of QANW01000570.1, forward strand.
AGAGGATGGCAAGGTCCGTCACCGCAGGCATAATCTCCAAGGGCCGGTCACTTGGCGCGCGTTGCCGCCGCGTTCAAGCCAGCATCGCCGATCGATGGCGTAACCTCTGGCGTGACCGGACGTTGCTCTTCATGATCCGGCACGACCTGCCCCCGCGCGAAAGGCTGATCCCTCATGAAACCCGTCAAGATCGCTGCCGTCTTCCCGTTATTGCTGCCGGGGCTGCTCTCGACCACCGCGATCGCCGCACCGCCGCAGACGCCCGGCTTCGACATCGGCCGGATTTCACGCGACATCCAGACGCTGTCGAGCGACGCCTACGAAGGCCGCGGCCCCGCCACGCGCGCGGAGACGAAGACGATCGACTATATCGCCGGCCAGATGAAGGCGGCCGGGCTGAAGCCGGCGGGCGACAGGGGCACCTGGTTTCAGGACGTGCCGCTGCTGCAGTCGGAGATCGTCGGCACGCCGAAGCTGACGCTGACCATGGGCGGCACCGCCATGCCGCTCACCCAGGGCGACCAGATCGCGGTGCGGGCCACGCTGACCGGACAACAGGCGGTGGCGATCGGTAACGCGCCGCTGGTGTTCGTCGGCTATGGCGTCAAGGCGACCGAGCGCAGGTGGGACGACTTCAAGGGCACCGACCTGCGCGGCAAGATCATGGTCGTGCTGGTCAACGATCCCGATTTCGAGGGCGGGCCAGATAGCAAAGGTAAAGGCGGGGATTTCGGCGGCAAGCTGATGACCTATTACGGCCGCTGGACCTACAAGTACGAGGAGGCCGCAAGGCAGGGTGCGGCCGGGGTGCTGATCGTGCATGAGAGCGAGCCTGCCTCCTATGGCTGGGCGACGGTCAGGAACAGCAACACCAACACGATGTTCGACATCGTCCGGCAGGATCCCAAGGCGTCGCACACCGCGCTCGAAGGCTGGATCCAGCGCGATCTGGCGGTATCGCTGTTCAAGGCGTCGGGGCTCGATTTCGAGGCGGCCAAGGCGGCGGCGCGGCGGGCGGACTTCCGGCCGATCCCGCTCAAGGCCACGCTGTCAGCGGCGTTCACGGTCAGGCCTCAGGTCATCACCTCGCACAACGTCGCCGGCCTGTTGCCGGGCAAGAAACACGCGGCCGAGACGGTGATCTATTCGGCGCACTGGGATCATCTCGGCATCGGCCAGCCCGACGCGAAGGGGGACCGGATCTACAACGGCGCGCGAGACAATGCGTCCGGCGTGGCCGCGCTGCTCGAACTGGCGCGCGCGTTCGCCAAGGCGCCGGCACCCGATCGTTCGATCCTGTTCCTGTCAGTCGGCGCGGGAGAGAAGGGGCTGCTCGGTTCCGAATACTATGCCGCCAACCCGCTGCGCCCGCTGGCGACGACCGCCGGGGTCATCAACATGGACGGCCCGTTCGGCGCCGAGAAGGCACGCGACTTCACCATCTCGGGATCGGCCAAGCTCGACCTGCTGACCATGCTGACCGCCGATGCGGCGGCGCAAGGGCGGCGCTATACGCCCGAGGCGCGGCCGGAAGCCGGGTATTTCTACCGCTCGGACCACTTCCCCTTCGCCAAGCGCGGGGTGCCGGCGATCTCGTACAAGGCGGGCCAGGATCTGGTCGACGGCGGTGCGGCGCGCGGCAAGGAACTGGCCGACGCCTATACCCGCGACAGGTATCACCAGCCGGCGGACGAATACGATCCCGCCTGGAACACCGGCAGCGTGCCCGGCGACATGGCGCTGCTCTATACGCTGGGGCGGCAGCTCGCAGACGGGCGCATGTGGCCCGACTGGTCGTCCGACAGCGAATTCCGCACCTTGCGCGACCAGACGGCAGCTGCGCGCAAGTAGCGGGCGTTTAACGCGCGGCAGGAACGATCAGGTCGACCGCCAGCCCGCCGCCGTCCGTCTCGCCCAGCGTCACCGTGCCGCCGTACAGGCCGACGAGTTCGGTGACGATGGCGAGGCCAAAGCCGTGCCCGTCGCCGCGCTCGTCCAGCCGGGTGCCCGGCCGGGAGACCAGCGCGCGATCCGCGGGCGCGATGCCCGGGCCATCGTCGCCGACCGTGATCCGCACCCGGCGGCCATCGGCGGCGTCGCGCACGGCGACGATCGAAACGCGCGTCCGGGCGAACCGGGCGGCGTTGTCGAGCAGGTTGCCGATCAATTCATCGACGTCGTTCGCGTCGATCGCGACCGCCAGATCGGCGGGCACATCGGCGACGATCGCAATGCCGTGGGCGTCGTGCAGGCGACTGACGGCGGTGACGAGATCGGCCACGGCCGGCGCGAGCATCGTCGCCGCGCGGGCGTCCACCGCCGCCACGCGCGCGCGGGTGAGATGGTGGCGGATGGTCGCGTCGATCCGCGCGACCTGCGCCGCGCGCGTCGGTTCGTCACGCAGGTCGAGCGCCAGCGTCGCCACCGGGGTCTTGAGCGCATGTGCGAGGTTGGCGGCGGATGTGCGTGCGCCGGCCAGCGCCGCGGCATTGTCCGCGGTCAGCGCGTTGAGCTCGTTCGCCAGCGAACGCAGTTCGGTCGGCTGATCCTCGTCCACCCGCTCGCGTGATCCCGCCCGGATCGCCGCGACCTGATCGCGCAATCGGCGCAGCGGCCTCAGACCGACGCGCAGCACGACCACCGATGCCGCGCCGAGCAGCAGCGCCAACACCGCTGTCGCCGCCAGCAGCGGCATCATCGCCTCGCGGATCGGGCGGCGGACGACATCGCGCGGGGCGGCGGCGGTGATCGTCACCGGGCCGCCGCGCGTCGTCAGGACCACCTGCCGCGCATGCACCCGGACGCCATGCTCGCTGCCGCCGTCGAGCGGCGCGATCCGGCTTTCGTCAGCCTCGGGGCCATCGAAGGGACGCGGCGGGCCGTGCCGGTCGGGCCCGAGCGCCGGCCTGGGCGCCGGCCTGAGCACAGGAAAGTCCGCAGAGCCGATCGTCTGCCCCGGCGCGGCGATGCGCCAGCGCCAACCCGGTCCCGCCTCCAGCACGCCGGCGCGTGCGCGCAGGCGGTCGGCGTCGATGCGGCCGTCGCGGTCGATCGTGCTGGCGAGCAGCGCGACCTCGCTGTCCAGCCGCCGATCCAGCCCTTCGGTGACGAAGCGCTGCAACACCCCGCCGATCACCCATGCGGCCAGCGCCAGTGCGATGAGCGTCGCCAGCGCCGACAGCGCCAGCATCCGCGCCTGCAGCGATCGGGGCCGGCGCACCGTCAGCCGCCCTCGATCAGGCGATAGCCGCGCCCGCGCACCGTCTCGATCAGGTGTGCGCCGATCTTTTTGCGCAGCCGGCCGACGATCACCTCGAGGCTGTTCGAATCGACATCGGCATCGCCTTCGTAGACGCGTTCGAGCAGATCGAGCCGCTCGATCACCACCCCCTTGTGCAGCATCAGCTGCGACAGCACCCGCCATTCGAACGCGGTGAGGCGCAGCGGCAGGCCATCGAGCTCGAACTGCCCGGTCTGGCTTTCGAACGACAATGGTCCGCAATGCAGCCGCGGCTGGGCGTGGCCGGCCGCGCGGCGGACCAGCGCACGCAGCCGCATCACCAGCTCCTCCAGCCGGAACGGCTTCATCAGGTAATCGTCGGCGCCGGCCTTGAATGCCGCGACCTTGTCGGACCAGCCGTCGCGCGCGGTCAGCACCAGCACCGGCAGCGTGCGCTCGGCGCCACGCCAGTCGCGCAGCACCGCGACGCCGTCCTTGCCCGGCAGGCCGAGGTCCAGCACCGCCGCATCGTAGCGCTCGGTCTCGCCCAGATGCCCGGCATCGATGCCGTTGGTGGCGAGGTCGACCGCGAACTGCTCGTCGCGCAGCGCGCGGGCGATGGCAGGGCCAAGGTCTCGATCGTCTTCGACAAGCAGGATGCGCATCGCTGGGCCTTATGGTGGCGGACTAAACCGAAACTGAATGGCCCGGTTCAGACCGCATGGGGGCGGCTGCGGTAAACCTTCGTCATCGCCGATCAACGAAGGAGACGATGATGAAGATACCGACAAGTGCCCGCTTCGGCAGCAGGCAGAAGATCGCCTTGGGCGCCGCGGTGCTGCTGGGCCTGGGCGCCGCGGGCGGCGCGGGCGCGGGGGCGCTGACCCGCCCGAGCGTGGAGATGGCGCCGACCGTGCCGACCGCGGTGGCGAAGCTTTCCGGATCACGCGGCGTGGTGACCGTCCGCGGCCGCATCGCCGAGGTCTATGGCGATCGCTTCGTGGTGCAGGATGCGACCGGCCGCGCGCTGGTGGACGTGAAGCGCGGCGTCGACACGACCTTGCGCACCGGCAGCCCGATCATGGTGCAGGGCCGCTTCGATGACGGACAGCTGCGCGCCCATTTCCTGGTCGATGCCGCCGGTACGGTCGAGCAGGTCGGCCCGCCGCATGGCCCCGACGGTCCACATGGCCCCGGCGGTCCGCATGGCCCGGGTGGTCGTCACGGCCCGCATGGTCCCGGTGGACCGGGCGGACCCGATGGTGACCGCGATGGCCCGCCGCCGCCCGGTGGTCCGGACGCGCCGCCGCCCGCCAACGCCGGTCCTATACCGGGCCAGCCGGGCAGCGCGGTGCTTCCCGGCAGCGACCCGGCGGTTCAGCCCGGCGGCCGGCCCGCGGCTCCGCCCCCGCCTGCTACGGTCGGGCAGCGTCCTGCCCCTGCCGCACCGCGTACCTGATGCTCGATACCTGACGGAGGCGGCGTCCGCGCCGCCTCCGATTTCGACATCGCAGCCACGCACCGAGGCAACATATGTTGGCCTCGTGCTTCTTACGCGCATGCCCGGGGATGCCGCTTCGTGAACCATGCCGTCCTTGCCACCTGGGCGATCTGCGCCGCGACGATCCTGGGCGTGATCGCGCGGCCGTTCCGCTGGCCGGAGGCGATCTGGGCGGTGGCAGGCGCGCTGGCGCTGGTCGCCTGCGGGCTGATCCCGCCGGCCGATGCGGGACACGCGATCGGGCGGGGCACCGACGTCTACCTGTTCCTGATCGGCATGATGCTGCTCAGCGAGACCGCGCGCGAACACGGCCTGTTCGAATGGGCGGCGGCCAGAGCGGCGATCCATGCCAGGGGATCGTCTCCCCGACTCTTCGCGCTGATCTATGGCGCCGGCATCGTCACCACCACGTTCCTGTCGAACGACGCCACTGCGGTGGTGCTGACCCCGGCGGTCTATGCCGCGGCGAAGAAGGCGAAGGCGGAACCGCTGCCCCTGCTGTTCGCCTGCGCGCTGATCGCCAACGCCGCCAGCTTCGTGCTGCCGATCTCCAATCCCGCCAACCTCGTGCTCTATGGCGGGACGATGCCGCCGCTGGGACAATGGCTGGCATCATTCGCGCTGCCGTCCGTCGCGGCGATCGTGGTGACGTTCGTCGCCTTGCGCTGGGTCGAGCGCCGCCGGATCGCCGGCCGCTGCGCCACCGATGTTACCGCCAGTCCGCTGTCGGCCGGCGGCAAGGCGGCGCTGGCGGGCGTGGCCGGCACCGCGGTGCTGCTGGTCGCCATGTCTGCGCGCGATGTCGCGCTCGGGCTGCCCACCGCGCTCGCCGGCATCGCCACCACGCTGGGCGTCTGCGCGCTGGCGCGGCAATCGCCGCTGGTGCCGGTGCGGCAGGTCTCTTGGAGCGTGCTGCCGCTGGTCGCCGGCCTGTTCGTGCTGGTGGAGGCGCTGACGCGCACCGGCGTCACCGGCCATATCGCCGATTGGCTGCGCGCCACCTCGGCGCGGCCGGTCGAAGGCGCGGCGATCGCGGGCACGGTGCTCGCATTCGCATCCAACGCGGTGAACAACCTGCCGGCCGGCCTGATCGCCAGCCTTGCCGTCGCGCAGGGTCAGCCGCCGCGGATCGTCACCGATGCGCTGCTGATCGGCGTCGATCTCGGGCCGAACATGTCGGTCACCGGCTCGCTCGCCACCATCCTGTGGCTGCAGGCGATCCGCCGGGAGGGCGAGGATGTCGGCTTCCGCCAGTTTCTGAAAGTCGGGGCGGTCACGATGGTGCCCGCGCTGATCGCCGCGCTCGCCGCCCGTCTGTGGCTGGGCTGATTTCGCATGGGGATGGGGATGATGATGACCACTGACACCGATGACGCGGCCGGCGGCAAGGCCGTCCCCACCCGCACGCTTGATGCGCTGAACTTCTTCCTGGCCGACGTGCGCGACGGGCTGGGGCCGTACCTCGCGATCTACCTGATCGCGGTGCGCGGACCCTCGCACGGCTGGAACGAGGCGATCGTCGGCGTCGTGCTGACCATCGCCGGGATCGTCGGCCTGTTGTCGCAGACGCCGGCCGGCGTGCTGATCGATCGGGCGAAGAACAAGCCGCGGATCGTCATGGTCGCGGCCTTGCTGGTGACGCTGAGCAGCGTCTCTCTGCCGTTCGTCTCCGGCTATACGATGGTGACGATCACCCAGTCGGTGGCGGCGGCGGCCGGCGCGGTGTTCGCGCCCGCGATCTCGGCGGTCACGCTCGGCCTCGTCGGACCCCGGCTGTTCGCCAAGCGGGTGGGGCGCAACGAGGCGTTCAACCATGCGGGCAACGCGGTGTCCGCCGCGCTCGCCGGGGTGCTCGCGTGGCAGTTCGGCCCGGTCGTGGTGTTCTGGCTGATGGGCGGGCTGACCGTCGCCAGCATCGTCACCGCGATGCGGATCAGGAACGGCGATATCGACAACGACGTGGCGCGCGGTCTCGATTGCGCGCCGGACGAGGAATGCGAGCAGCCGGGCGCCTGGCGCAGCCTGGTCGAGAACCGGACCCTGCTGCTGTTCGCGATTATCTGCTTCACCTTCCACCTCGCCAACGCGGCGATGCTGACCTCGGTCGGACAGCTGCTGGCTAAGACGGTGGGCAAGGATCAGGCGACTTCGCTGACCGCCGCCTGCATCGTTGCGGCGCAGCTGGTGATGGTGCCGGTGGCGGTCATCGTCGGGCGCAATGCCGAACGCTGGGGCACCAAGCCGTTCTTCCTCGTCGCGTTCGGGTTCCTGGCGGCACGCGGTGCGCTCTATACCGTGTCCGACAATCCCTGGTGGCTGGTCGGCGTGCAGGCGATGGACGGGGTGGGCGCGGGCATCTTCGGCGCGCTGTTCCCGGTGATCATCGCCGACCTGACCAAGGGTTCGGGCCGGTTCAACGTCAGCCAGGGCGCGGTGGCGACGGCGCAGGGGCTGGGCGCATCGCTGTCCACGACGCTGGCGGGATCGATCATCGTCTGGGCGGGCTACGGCCCAAGCTTCCTGACGCTGTCGGCGATCGCGGCGGCAGGCTTCGTCCTCTACCTGACGCGGATGCCCGAGACGAAGGCGTCGTGACGGTCCGCGCTATGCGCGTGCGGTCAGCCGCCGGGCTTCCTCAAGCTGCCAGCCGATCAGCGTCGGCAGGCCGATGGCGAGATCGCGCGCACGCTTGACCAGCGACAGCGCGACGCCGGTTTCCACCGGCAGGCCGAACAGCGGCATGACGATGGCATAGGCCGCCTCCTGCACGCCCAGTGCGCCGGGAATGGCGAACGCGACGCTGCGGACGATGAAGATCAGGCTCTCGATCGACAGCGCGGTGGCGATGCTGACCGGCTGGCCCATCAGCCGCAACGCCAGCCACGCGCCCATCGCGCTGCCCACCCAGGCGAGCAGGTTGAACAGCGTCGCCGCCACGATCCGCCGGCGGTCGGCATACGTCTGCGCCAGTTCCTGTTGCACTTCGCCCAGCATCGCCGACAGGTTGGGCAGCATCCGGTCCGTCATCCGCCTGGCGAACGACAGCACCCAGCGCTGACCGACGAAGAACGCGATCATCGTCGCCACCATCGACAGCGTGCCGCCGAGCACGATCGTGCGCACCTCGGCGCTGTCCTGCGACAACAACAGCGCCGCCATCAGCGACAGGCCGAACAGCGTGAAGGCCAGCTGGCTGGCAAGTTCGGTGGTGAGATCGACGATCATCGAGGCATAGACGCGCACCGCCGGCACCCGCGCGTCGATCAGCACGCGCGCACCGATTACCAGCCCGCCGATCTGCGAGAACGGCAGCAGATCCGACGTCGCCTCGCGCACCAGCCGCGCCCAGGCGAAGACGCGCAACTGTCCGATGCCAGTGCCGCGCGCCGAGGCGAGCCAGGCGGCGCCCAGCACGCCGAACACGATCAGCGAATAGGCGCAATAGAGCGCGAAGCCCGCCCAGCCGATGCGCCGCGCGACATCGATCACCGCCTCCCACCCGACCGACCGGAACACCCAGACGGTCAGTGCGAAACCGGCGATCGTGGCGAGCAGCAGGCCAAGGCGGGCCCAGCGGTTCATCGGCAAGCTTTCGGGTCAGAAGTCGGCGAAGCGGCCCACCGTGGCATCCGCGGCGGCCAAGTGCCCGCGAACCACCGGATCGGTCAAGGCGGCGAGTTCGTCTGCATAGCGATAGCCCGGCGCGCTGCCCGGATAGCTGCCCGTCGCGGGGTGCATGTAGATCTCGGTCAATCCGGGTTCGAGCATGGCGGTCGCCTGCCGCAGCCGCGCGGTATCGAACGCGCCGCTCCAGCGCAGGCCGATCACGCGATCGGGCACGGTCATCCCGGCCCGCCGCATCCGCCGCCCGACCAGCCCCGCCCAGGTATTGACCAGCCGGCTGCCGCCCCGCTCGATCGGCGCCCGCACGCTGCGCATGCCGAACCGGCGGCCGACCGCCAGCACAGTCGCCGCGATTGTTGGATGGACATGGAAATGCTTGTGCGCGTTGACGTGGTCGAGGCTGAGCCCGGTCGCGGCAAACGCGGCGAACTGCGCCTCAATCTCTGCGGCGAGTTGCCGCCGCGCCGCCGACCGCGCAAAGATCGTCAGTCCGGCACGGGCCATGTCGTTGCGAAAACAGCCGTCCGCATCGACCAGCAGTGGCACCCGCTCAGGCGGCAGCGCCGGCCGGCCATCGACCAGCACCAGATGCAGCCCGACGCCAAGCAAAGGCATCGCCCGCGCCCGCTCCACCGCATCGCCGCATGCGCCGCCGGTGACCATCAGGCTGGCGGCGGTCAGTACGCCCATGCGGTGCGCCTGCTCGACCGCATCGTTGACGGCCGTAGCGGCACCGAAGTCATCAGCGGTGATGATGACGCGGCGCACGTCCGCCGTGGGGATCAGGCGGCTTCCTTGCGCCGCCGCAGGAAGTCGAAGAACTCCACGCCTTCGCGCAGGCGGCGCTTCATCATGTCGAAGTCGCGGACCATCTCGCCGACGATCGAGCCGATCTTGCGCGGGCGGAAGTAGAAGCGTTTGTAGAACGTCTCTACCTTGTCGAAGATCACGCTGGCGGGAAGGTGCGGGTAACTGAGCTGGGCGATCTGGTTGCCGCCGTCGGTCAGCAGGTGGTCGCTGCCGTCGAACCAGCCGTTCTCGGTCGCCTGCTTGTACAGGAACGTGCCGGGGTAGGGCGCTGCCAGGCTGACCTGGATGGTGTGCGGGTTGATCTCCTTGGCGTATTCGATCGTCTCCTCGATGGTCTCCAGCGTCTCGCCCGGCAGGCCGAGGATGAAGGTGCCGTGGATGACGATGCCGAGTTCGTGGCAGTCTCGCGTGAACTGGCGCGCGACATCGACGCGCAGGCCCTTCTTGATGTTGTGCAGGATCTGCTGGTTGCCGCTTTCATAGCCGACCAGCAGCAGCCGCAGGCCGTTGGCCTTGAGCACTTCCAGCACCGGCCGCGGCACGTTGGCCTTGGCGTTGCAGCTCCAGGAAACCTTGAAGCCCGGCTTGCCGAAGCCGAGTTCGCCCATCGCCCGGGCGAGGTCCATCACGCGCTGGTGGTTGTCGGTCAGCGTATCGTCGTCGAAGAAGATCTCCTTGGTCTCGGGGATGTTCTCCAGAATGTACTTCACCTCCTCGATAACCTTGGGGATCGAGCGGAAGCGATAATTGTGCCCGCCGATCGTCTGCGGCCAGAGGCAGAACGTGCAGCGGCTCTTGCAGCCACGCCCGGTATAGAAGCTGACGTAAGGGTGGCGCAGATAGCCGCCGAAATAGTTCTCAATCTTGAGGTCGCGCTTGTAGACCGGCGATACCATGGGGAGCGAATCCATGTCTTCGATCATCGCGCGGTCGCGATTGCGGATCAGCGATCCGTCGCCGTCGCGCCAGGTGATGCCGTCGACCTGCGACAGCGGCTTGCCTTCGGCGATGTCGAGGATGGTGAAATCGTATTCCTCGCGCGCGACGAAATCGATGACGCTACCGGCGGCCTCAAGGCTCTTGTCCGGCTCGACCGCCACCTTGGCGCCGACGAAGCCGATCATCGCGCGCGGGTTGCGCGCCTTGATGAGGCCGGCGGTGCGCACGTCCTGGTCGAAGCTGGGGGTGGAGGTGTGGATGATGATGAGGTCGCGATCGTCCACCTCGTGCGCGATATCCTCCCACGTCTGGTCATGCGCGGGCGCATCGATCAGCCGCGATCCGGGCACCAGCGCGGCGGGTTGCGCGAGCCAGGTCGGATACCAGAACGACTTCACTTCGCGCTTCATCTGGTAACGCGCGCCGGCGCCTCCATCGTAGCCGTCGAACGAAGGGGCCTGCATGAAAAGGGTACGCATCATCGAGCTTGGTTCCGTGCGGCGGTGATCCGGCCGTCGTCGGCCATTCTAAGCACACTGTCGCGCCAATCAACCGATCGTACCGCGAAACTGGCGACGAATACGGCAAGGGCGAACAGGTCACGCAGCGGCAGCAGCCAGGCGGGCCCGGTGCGCGCGCCGGCGATCCGGTCCACCGTGCGGCGGACCGCGAGCCGGGCGAGCAGCGCCATCACGACGATCGCCACGGCCCAGACGCCGGGCGTGAGCAGCGCCCCGATCAACGCCAGCGGCAGCGGCAGCGCGATGATGCTGGCCGCATAGGCGCCGGGCGCGATCACGCGCACGGTGGCCGCCCAGCGCAGTTCGTGCCGCCAGACGTCGCGCAGCGATCGCTCGGCGCAGGCGTGGACCACCAGCATCGGCGGCACCACGACCTTCAGCCCCAGCGCGCGCACCGCCTCGCCGATCGCATAGTCATCCGCCAGCACGTCGGCCAGCGGAGCGAAGCCGCCGATCCGGTCGAGCGTCTGGCGGGTCAGCGCGATGGTCGAGCCCATGCAAGGGGCGGCAAGCCCGGTACCCGCGCCGAACGCCGCGCCGGGCAGGAACTGGTAGCTCAGCCCCATGGCGGCGAACCGCGACCAGAACCCGGCATCGCCGCGCCCGCGATAGAGGCAGGTCGCCACGCCGACTCCGGGCTCGGCCAGCGCCATGCGCAGCCGCGCGAGGTAATCGGGCGTGACCGCGATGTCGCTGTCGCTCAGCACCACCAGCGGGTGGCGGATCGCGGGGGCCATGTTGATCAGGTTGGTGACCTTGCCGTTGGCACCGTGCACCCGTGCGTCGACGGTGAGGTCGACCTCGCGCGCCCCATTGCGCAGCGCCTCGACCGCGCGGACGGCGGGATCGTCCGCGGTATGGACGCCGCAGAGCAACTGGATCGGCCCGGCGTCATCCTGATCGAGGAAGCTCGCGAGGTTGCGGGCCAGTCGCGGCTCGTCGCCATAGAGCGGCTTCAGCAGGGTGACGCCGCCGTCGACTCCGCTGGGCAGGGCCGCACCGGGCACCACCGCCGGTGCCCGCGTCAGGAAGCGATGCAGCATCACCGCGGCGGCGAGCATGTAGCCGCTGCCCGCCAGCGCCGCTGCGAGCACGATCCAGCCGACGATGGACAACAGGATCGACAACACGGGCATCGCGCGGCCCATAGTGCATGCTGCCTGCTGTGGTCATGCGCAAAATTTCGCTGGGCCGAGGATGACGGCGCGCGGTGCAGGCGCTATCGGGCCGCATGAGCCATTCCGGCATCGTCCTCGTCACCGGCGTATCGGGCTTTGTCGGCTCGGCGGTGGCGCGCGCGCTGGCGGCGGAGGGGCGCCAGCGACCCGGGCGGTTGCGCGGGCTGGTGCGCGCGTCGAGCAGCGCTGCGAACACCACCGACTTTCCCGGAGAACTGGCGCTGGGCGACCTGCGCGACAAGGCGGCGGTGCAGGCGGCGATGGCCGGGGTGACGCAGCTGTTCCACGTCGCCGCCGACTATCGCCTGTGGGCGCCCGATCCCGAGGAGATCGTCGCCAACAATCGCGAGACGACGCGGATCGTCATGGAGGCGGCGCTGGCCGCCGGGGTCGAGCGGATCGTCTACACCAGCAGCGTCGCGACACTGCTGCCGGACCCGGACGGCAGCGCCGACGAGACGCGGGCGGCGAGCGAGCGGACGGTGATCGGCGCCTACAAGCGCAGCAAGGTCGTGGCCGAGCGGCTGGTCGAGGACATGGTCGCGCGGCGCGGCCTGCCGGCGGTGATCGTCAATCCCTCGACCCCGATCGGCCCGCATGACGTGCGCCCGACGCCGACCGGACGAATCATCGTCGAGGCGGCAAACGGCCGGATGCCCGCCTATGTCGATGGCGGGCTCAACCTCGTCCACGTCGACGATGTCGCCGCCGGGCACCTGCGCGCGCTCGACCATGGCCGCATCGGCGAGCGCTATATTCTGGGCGGCGAGAACGTGACGCTGGCGGTGCTGCTCGGCGCGATCGCGCAGCGGACCTGCCGGCGGCCGCCGAGGGTGCGGCTGCCGATCGCGCCGCTGATGCCGCTCGCCTGGGCGAACGAGCAGTTGGCGAAAGTCACCGGACGCGAGCCGTTCCTGACGATCGACAGCCTGCGCATGTCGCGCCACGCGATGTATTACGATTCCGCCAAGGCGGCGCGCGAACTCGGCTATCGCGCAAGACCGTGGCAGCAGGCGGTCGAGGACGCGCTCGGCTGGTTCCGCGCGACCGGAGCGGTACGATGATCGCCGGCGCGGCGCTGCTCACGCTGGTCATCTGGCTGGGGCTGATCGCCACCGGGTTCTGGCGGACGGACATCAACGATGGCCGGGCAACGGTGGCGATTCCCGGCCGTTGGCCTTCGGTCGTCGCGGTGGTGCCCGCGCGGGATGAGGCAGACGTGATCGCCCGCTCGGTCGGCAGCCTGTGCGCGCAGGATTACCCGGGCGACTTCCGCGTGATCCTGGTCGATGACGGCAGCACCGACGGCACCTCCGCAATCGCGCGTCAGCTGGGCGCGGATCAGCTGGAGATCGTCGCCGGAAAGCCCTTGCCCGCCGCGTGGACCGGCAAGCTCTGGGCCGTTGCGCAAGGGGTGGAGGCGGCGGGGACACCCGACTTCCTGTGGCTGACCGACGCCGACATCGCGCACGATCCCGATACGCTGCGCACGCTGGTCGGCATCGCCGCGACGGGGGATCGCCAGCTCGTCTCGTTCATGGCGACGCTGCGCTGCCGGACGCCGGCCGAGCGCGCTCTGGTGCCGGCCTTCGTGTTCTTTTTCCAGATGCTCTACCCGTTCGTGCGGGTGAACCGGCGGACCGGGATCGGTGCGGCGGCGGGCGGCTGCATGCTGGTGCGCCGCGCTGCGCTGGAGGCGGCGGGGGGCATCGCCGCGATCCGGGGCGCGTTGATCGACGATTGCGCGATGGGATCGCTGATCAAGCGGCAGGGGCCGATCTGGCTGGGGCTGGGCCGGCGCTCGCGCAGCATCCGGCCCTATGACGATATCGGATCGATCGCGGCGATGATCTCGCGCTCCGCCTATGCACAGCTGCGTTACTCGCCATGGCTGCTCGCCGGCACGATCCTCGGGCTGATGCTGGTCTATGTCGCGCCGCCGCTGATCGCACTACTCGCCGCCGCGCCGGCACGCTGGCTGGGGCTGGGCGCGTGGCTGCTGATGGCCGCGGCGTTCCAGCCGATGCTACGCTTCTATCGCCAGTCGCCGCTGTGGGGCCTTGCGCTGCCGGCTATCGCCGGATTCTACGCGGCGTGTACCCTGCTGTCGGCCTGGCAGCACTATCGCGGGCGCGGCGGCATGTGGAAGGGCCGCGCGCAGGCGGCGCTCGGCCGATGAACGCAGACGTACCCGCCACTGATCTCGCGTCCGGCAAGGGGCATCGGGACGAGAACTTTCCGGTCGCCTCGTGGATTCTGAAGCCTGCCTATCGCGCGTCTATCATGGCGTTCTACCGGTTCGCCCGCGCGGCGGACGACATCGCCGATCATTCCGGCGCCACGCCGTCCGACAAGCTGGCGATGCTCGACGCCATGCGGCGCGGGCTCGATGGCGATGGCGCGCCCGAGGCGATGGCGCTGGCGGCGGTCATGGCCCGGCACGGGCTCGATCCGGTGCACGCGCACGAACTGCTCGGTGCCTTCGTCCGCGACGTGACGGTGGATCGCTATGCCGACTGGGATGACCTGATCGGTTATTGCCGGCTGTCGGCGATGCCGGTGGGCCGCTTCGTGCTCGACGTGCATGGCGAGGATCGCGGGGTCTGGCCGCTGTCCGATGCGCTGTGCGCCGCGTTGCAGATCGTCAATCACCTGCAGGACTGCGGCAAGGATTACCACGCGATCGGCCGCGTCTACCTGCCCGCCGACGCACTCGCCGCCACCGGCGCGAGGGTAGAGGATCTGGGCGCCGACGCGGCAACGCCCGAGCTGCGCGCCGCGATCGCCGCGCTGGCGCTGCGGACTCAGGCGCTGCTGCGGACCAGCGCCGGCTTCGCCCCCGCGATCGCCGACCGCCGCCTGGCCATCGAGGTCGCGGTGATCCAGCGTCTGGCCGAAAGCCTTGCCGGGCGATTGATCGTGCGTGATCCCTTGCGCGATCGCGTCCACCATAGCACGGCGGAAACGCTCGGGCTGTCGATCACCGCGATCGTGCGCCAGCTTCTCGTCAGGAGAAAACGATGAATCCCGACGCGACCGTGGGTTCGCTGCAGGCACAGGTGTCGGGCAGCTCGTTCTACGCCGGGATGCGGGTGCTGCCCCGTGCCGAGCGCGAGGCGATGTATGCCGTCTATGCCTTTTGCCGCGCGGTGGACGATATCGCCGACGATCAGGATGGGGACCGTGCCGCCCGCGCCGCGGCGCTCGATGCCTGGCGCGCCGACATCGCCTCGCTCTACGCCGGCGGCCCGCCGGGACGTGCGGCGCTGGTGGCCGGCGCGGTCGCGCGCTTCGGGCTCGACCGGGCCGATTTCGATGCGGTGATCGATGGCATGGCGACCGATGTCGATCACGACGTGCGTTGGCCGACGACGGCCGAGCTCGATCTCTACTGCGATCGCGTCGCCTCCGCCGTCGGCCGGTTGTCGGTGCGGATATTCGGCATGGACCGCGCACCGGGGCTCGATCTTGCGCACCACTTGGGTCGCGCGCTGCAGCTGACCAACATCCTGCGCGATATCGATGAGGATGCCGCGATCGGCCGCGTCTACCTGCCCGCCGAGGCGTTGGCCGAGGCCGGCATCGCGCTGACCACGCCGCGCCAGGTGGCCGAGAACCCGCGGATCGACATCGCCGCACGGATCGTCGCGCGTGAGGCGGAGCGGCACTTCGCCGTCGCCCGCGCCATCCTGGGTGCCCGGCCGAAGGGCCACCTCATAGCCCCGCGCCTGATGGCAGCGGCCTATGGCAACATCCTGAGCCGCATGGTGGCGACCGGCTGGACCGCTCCGCGTCATCGCATCCGCGTCTCCAAGGCCAGGCTGCTGTGGACCGTGCTGCGGCTGAGCCTGTCGCGTTGAGGCGTCTACCGTGAGTCAGCGCCTGTGACCCGGCGCCGCGTGTTGGTGATCGGTGCCGGTCTGGCGGGCCTTTCCGCCGCCACCGCGCTGACCGAGGCGGGTGCGCACGTCACGCTGATCGAGGCGTCGGCGCAGGCGGGCGGGCGCTGCCGGTCGTACCATGATCGCCAGCTCGGGCTGACGATCGACAACGGCAATCACCTCGTGCTGTCGGGCAATGCGGCGGTGGCGCGCTACCGGCGTCGGATCGGCGCGGAGCGTCCGCTCGCCGGCCCGGATCACGCCGACTATGCCTTTGCCGACCTTCGGAACGGTGCGCGCTGGACGGTGCGGATCAACGACGGCCGCGTGCCCTGGTGGCTGCTCGACCCCCGCCGCCGCGTGCCCGGCACCCGCATCGCCGACTACCTGCCGCTCGCCCGGCTGACCCGTGCGCGCGGCGGCCGCATCGATGCGCATGTGCCGACGCGCGGCGCGGTGTGGGATCGCCTGCTCGAACCGATCCTGCTCGCCGCGCTCAACACCGCCCCGGCGGAAGGCGCGGCGCGGCTGGCGGGATCGGTCCTGCGAGAGACGGTGGCGCTGGGCGGGCGCGCCATGCGGCCGCGCATCGCCGAGCCGACGCTGGCCGCCGCGTTCGTCGATCCGGCGCTCGACTGGCTGGCGGCGCGCGGCACCGCGATCACCACCGGCTGCCGCCTGCGTGGTATCGGCTTTGCCGGGCACGCGGTGGCCTCGCTCGATTTCGGTGAGGGACCCGAGCACTTCACCGCCGACGCGCTGGTGCTGGCGGTGGCGCCCGCGGTGGCGGCCACGCTGCTGCCCGGCCTGACCGTGCCCGACGAGTACCGCGCGATCGTCAACGCCCACTTCGCGTGTCCGCCGCCGGCGGGCGTGCCGCAGATGCTCGGCCTTTTCGGCGGCACCGCCGAATGGCTGTTCGCGTTCCCCGATCGCATCTCGGTGACCGTCAGCGCCGCCGACCGGCTGGTGGACGAGGATCGCGAGACGCTGGCCATGCGGTTCTGGGCCGATATCCGCCCCGCCTATGGCATCGATGCGCCGATGCCGCGTTGGCAGATCGTCAAGGAAAAGCGCGCCACCTTCGCCGCCACCCCCGCACAGGACGCCCGCCGCCCCGGCGCCGCGACCCGCTGGCACAACCTGTTCCTGGCCGGGGACTGGACCGACACCGGATTGCCCGCAACGATCGAAGGCGCACTGCGATCGGGCGAGACTGCGGCAAAGCTGGCGACCGGGCTGGCGACCGGGCTGGCGATGCCCGCCGCACTGGCATAATCGGGCGTACTTATGGCGACGACGAACACCATGACGACGATGGACCATCCGGCGACAGACCCGCTTGCCGCCGTCGACGCCTCGGTCGAGGCCGCCGCCTCGGCGCTCGGCGATCGCCAGCGCGACGACGGCCACTGGGTGTTCGAGCTTGAGGCTGATGCGACGATCCCGGCCGAATACGTGCTGCTGCGGCATTATCTCGCCGAGCCGGTCGATGCCGGACTCGAAGCCAAGATCGGCCGTTACTTGCGCCGTATCCAGTCGGCGACGCATCACGGCTGGGGCCTGTTCCATGCCGGCGGTTTCGACATCAGCGCCAGCGTCAAGGCGTACTTCGCGCTCAAGATCATCGGCGACCCGGTCGACGCGCCGCACATGGTCCGTGCGCGTGCGGCGATCCGTGCCGCCGGGGGCGCCGCGGCGAGCAACGTCTTCACCCGCATCCAGCTGGCGCTTTATGGCGCCGGGCCATGGTCGGCGGTGCCGACGATGCCGCCCGAGCTGATCTTGGCCCCGCGCTGGTTCCCGGTCCACCTGTCCCGGACATCGTACTGGGCGCGCACCGTAGTGGTGCCGCTGCTGGTGCTGGCGGCGCGCAAGCCGATCGCGCGCAACCCCAAGGGCGTGCTGGTCGATGAACTCTACACCGGCCGCCCGGCGCCGCTGTCGAGCAGGGCGGCGGACCTCAAGTGGTGGTGGACCAAGGGGTTCAACGCGCTCGACGTCGTGCTCAAGGCCGGTGACGGGCTATGGCCGCGGCGCTTGCGCCAGCGGGCGATCGATCGCTGCGTCGGCTGGGTGATTGAGCGATTGAACGGCGTCGACGGCCTCGGCGCGATCTATCCGGCGATGGCCAACAGCGTGATGATGTTCGACTGCCTCGGCTATCCGCCCGACCATCCGGCGCGCGCGGCGGCGCGCGAATCGGTCGAGCGGCTGTTGGTGGTCGGAGAGGACGAGGCCTATTGCCAGCCCTGCGTCTCGCCCGTCTGGGATACCGCGCTGGCGGCGCACGCGATGATGGAGGCGGGCGGGGCCGATGCCGAGGCGCGCGCCACCCGCGCGCTCGCCTGGCTCGCGCCGCGCCAGGTGCTCGACACGGTGGGCGACTGGGCCGACCAGAAGCCCAACGTGCGGCCCGGCGGCTGGGCGTTCCAGTATGCCAACGATCATTACCCCGATCTCGATGATACCGCGGTCGTCGTCATGGCGATGGACCGCGCCCGCGGGCGCATCGGCCCCGAGCATGACGAGCGGATCGCGCGCGGGGTCGAATGGACCATCGGCCTGCAGAGCCGCGACGGCGGCTGGGGCGCATTCGATGCCGACAACAGCCACCATTACCTCAACAACCTGCCGTTCGCCGATCATGGCGCGCTGCTCGATCCGCCGACCGCCGATGTCAGCGCGCGCGTCGTCTCGATGCTGGCGCAGCTGGGGGAGGGGACCGACACCTCGCGCATGGCCGCCGCGCTCGCTTACCTGCAGGCGCAGCAGGAACCGGAGGGCAGCTGGTTCGGCCGCTGGGGGGTCAATTACATCTACGGCACCTGGTCGGTGCTTTGCGCGCTCAACGCCGCGGGGATCGATCACCAGTCGCCGATGGTGGCACGCGCGGTGGCATGGCTGAAGCAGATCCAGAACCCTGACGGCGGCTGGGGCGAGGATTGCGACAGCTACGACCTCGACCGCAAGGGCCACCGCCCGGCGCCGTCGACCGCATCGCAGACCGCCTGGGCGCTGCTCGGGCTGATGGCGGTGGGAGAGGCGGAGAGCGAGGCGGTGGCGCGCGGCGTCGCCTGGCTGGCGCAGCATCAGGACGCCGACGGCCTGTGGGGGCAGGAGCATTACACCGGCGGCGGTTTTCCCCGCGTGTTCTACCTGCGCTATCACGGCTACCCCGCCTATTTCCCGCTGTGGGCGATGGCGCGGTATCGCAACCTGATGCGCACGAACTCGGCGCACGTCGCTTATGGGATGTGAAGCCATGAGCGGACCTGTCGTCGTCGTCACCGGCTTCAATCGCGAGGCGGCGGTGGTGGAGCAGCCGGGGGTCGTTACCGTTGCCGGGGGTGGCCATGCCCAGGGTCTGGCGGCGGCGCTGAGTCGCGCGGCGGAAGGCGCGGCGGGAATCATCAGCTTCGGGCTGACCGGCGCGCTGGCGGATGGGCTGGTGATCGGTGACTGGGTGGTCGGCACGCGGATCAGCGGCACGATCGATCTCGCCACCGACGATGCCTGGCGCGCC
Source organism: Dryas drummondii (assembly GCA_003254865.1). NCBI lineage: Eukaryota > Viridiplantae > Streptophyta > Magnoliopsida > Rosales > Rosaceae > Dryas > Dryas drummondii. The sequence goes on from QANW01000570.1 coordinate 218,513, forward strand.
GCGCTGCTCGCGCGGGTGCCGCGCGCACGGCCGGGCGGGTTCTTCGCCGATGGCCGCATGATCGATACCGTCGCGGAAAAGCGCGCGCTGGGTCTGCAGCACGGCGCGCTGGCGGTCGACATGGAAAGCCACGTCGCGGCCGCCGAAGCGCAGCGGCGCGGCATCCCGTTCGCTATCCTGCGCTGCGTGTCGGACCGCGTCGATCACCTGCTGCCGCACGCGGTGACCGTGTGCATGAGCCCCGACGGCCAGCTTCACGTCGGCGCGATGCTGAAATCGCTGGCCGCTGACCCGGCGCAGATCGGCGATTTCACGCGAACGATGGCGGGTTTCGCCAAGGCGTTCCGCATCCTGGCTATCGGTGCGCGGGCGGCCGGGCCGCGGCTGGCGTTCGATGCTTCACGTGCAGGCGGCAGCGCCTAGATCGACCCCCCCCCACCCCCTCCCGCAAGCGGGAGGGGAGCAGGTTAGTGGCTTCTGTCCCCCCTCCCGCTTGCGGGAGGGGTTGGGGTGGGCTTCTTTCTTCTACCTTGACAAAACGAACCATATAGGCTATATGGCTGCGCATCGGCTTCGGCTGACATACGGCGGGTGCGGGTGGACGAAGGCCTCGTTCTTACCAGCCCGCACCAAGGGTCGGCGCCTTCAAGTCGGGCGCTCGCCATGCAGCGAGGGATGGATTCGGGTGTAGTCCCGACGGACGGTGACGCGGGTCGCGAGCCCTGCCCACCGACGCCTCGTTGCCCACGGGCAGGACGTGAGAGTGATGTGCCGCTCACGTCCGTTCGCAACGAAGATGCGCATGAGCCAAGCCTGTCGTGTCAGGCCACAAGCGCCGGCCCAACGCCGTGCTTTTTCCTTGAGGCGTTATCCCGCGCTCGCCGGCGGGGGTGGGGCTGTGTCTGGCGTCGACGCCGCACAAGCCCCACGCACTTACCTAACCTCCGTCGCCCCTGCGAAGGCAGGGGCTCATCACGCTCTCGCCTCCATGCAACGCCGCATCAACACGGATTGCTTAGCTAGGCCCCTGCCTCCGCAGGGGCGACGGACGTTCGATCTGGTCGCTCAAGCGCAATCCCATCTTCGTCATCCCCGCGCAGGCGGGGATCCATCTCCCGACCTCGCCCGATCCTCGACGTTACCCGGGCGGACAATGCAGGAGATGGCTTCCCGCTTTCGCGGGAATGACGAGAGAAGAGGGTGCATTTACGAGAACGACGCCGTGAAAGACTGTTGCACGTTGGAGAAGGCGGACCGCCAAGCGCCCATCGCCGACCCTATCACCAAACCTAAAGCGTCGCCTCGATCGCCCGCGCTGCGGCGAGCGGATCCTCCGCGCGTGAGATCGGGCGGCCGATCACCAGCACGCTGGCGCCGGCATCGCGGGCGGCGCGGGGGGTGACGATGCGCTTCTGGTCGGCGGTGTCGGTGCCGCCCGATGCCGGACGCAGGCCGGGGACGACGAAGAAGCCGTCCTTCCACTGGCGATGGATCGCCGCGACCTCGTGGCCCGAGCAGACGATCCCGTCGAGCCCGGCCGAATGCGCGAGGTCGGCGAGGCGCAGCGCGTGTTCGGCCGGGTCACCCGACACGCCGGTATCGGCAAGATCGCGGCCATCCAGGCTGGTCAGCACGGTGACCGCCACGACCTTGCAATTCTCTCCCGCTGCCGCCTTGGCATCCTCCATCATCGCGCGGCCGCCGGCGGCGTGGACGGTGACGATCGCCGGTTCCAGCACATGGATCGCCTGCATCGCCGCCGCGACGGTGTTGGGGATGTCATGCAGTTTCAGGTCGAGGAAGATCGGCATGCCCAGGTGCGCGAGTTCCATCACGCCATGGTGGCCATGCGCGCAGAAGAACTCGAGACCCAGCTTCAGCCCGCCGACATGGCCCTTGACCTTCTTCGCCAGCGCTAGCGCCGCATCGAACTGCGGCATGTCGAGCGCAAGATAGACGGGGTTCATGGCAGCGTGTTGCTCCGCACCGACCCGGTCCGCAGCGCCTCGGCCTCAAGCGCCGAGGACGTGGCGAGCGGGGCGGTGGAATTGGCCGCGGCGGTATTTTCCAGCGCGGCGATGCGGCGATGCAGGCGCCAGCTGTTGGCGCGCTGCACCAGGTACATCGGCAATAGCCCGAGCAGGAAGAAGACCAGCGCGATCACGCCGACCGGCCATTCGAAATGCAGGTATCCGACCTCGAGCGGCCAGAAATTCACGGGCACCCTGTCCCAGTTCATCGCGATGAACGCGACGAGGATCACGGTGATCGCGATCCACAGGATCGTCCGGAGTATCTGCATGGCGTCGCCTCATCCCTGTTTCCGCGGCAAGGTAGCCGCGGATCGCATCAAGGGGAAGCGCGGGCTGCGCCGATCGTTCCCGGTGGCAATCAAGCCGGATCCTCCCGTCTCCGGCGAGGATACCCTCAATCGCTGAACACCCGTGCAAAGATGCGGTCGACCTGCGCGAAGTGATAGTCGAGGCCGAACTTCTCCTCGAGTTCTGCCGGCGCCACTTTCGCGCTGACCTCGGGATCGGCCTTGAGCAGGTCGAGCAGCGACAGCGCGCCGTCCGACTGCCACACCTTCATCGCGTTGCGCTGCACCAGAGCATAGGCATCCTCGCGGCTGATGCCGGCCTGGGTCAGCGCCAGCAGCACGCGCTGCGAATGGACCAGCCCGCCCATGCGATCGAGGTTCTTCTGCATGCGCTCCGGATAGATCAGCAGCTTGTCGATCACCCCGGTCAGCCGCGCCAGCGCGAAGTCGAGCGTGATCGTGGCGTCGGGGCCGATGAAGCGTTCGACCGAGGAATGCGAGATATCGCGTTCGTGCCACAGCGCCACGTTCTCCATCGCCGGCAGCGCCGCCGATCGCACCATGCGGGCAAGTCCGGTGAGGTTCTCGGTCAGCACCGGATTGCGCTTGTGCGGCATCGCCGAGCTGCCCTTCTGCCCCGGCGAGAAGTATTCCTCCACCTCCAGCACCTCGGTCCGCTGAAGGTGACGCACTTCGGTCGCCAGCCGCTCGATCGAGCTGGCGATGACGCCCAGCGTCGCAAAGAACATCGCGTGGCGATCGCGCGGGATCACCTGGGTGGAAACCGGCTCGACCGCGAGGCCCAATTTGTCGGCGACATATTCCTCAACCACCGGATCGATGTTGGCGAACGTGCCGACCGCGCCCGAGATCGCGCAGGTGGCGATCTCGGCGCGGGCGGCGACCAACCGCGCGCGGTTGCGGTCGAACTCGGCATAGGCCTGCGCCAGCTTGAGGCCGAAAGTGGTCGGTTCGGCATGGATGCCGTGGCTGCGGCCGATCGTCGGCGTGTGCTTGTGCTCGATCGCGCGGCGCTTGATCGCCGCCAGCAGCGCGTCGAGATCGGCGATTAGCAGGTCGGAGGCGCGGACGAGCTGCACCGACAGCGTGGTGTCGAGCACGTCGGAACTGGTCATGCCCTGGTGCATGAAGCGGGCTTCGTCCCCCACCTGCTCGGCGACCCAGGTGAGGAAGGCGATCACGTCATGCTTGGTCACCGCCTCGATCGCGTCGATCGCGGGCACGTCGATCTTCGGACCGGTTGCCCACCAGTCCCACAGCGCCTTGCCGGCGCTGGCGGGCACGACGCCCAGTTCGCCCAGCTTGTCGGTGGCATGCGCCTCGATCTCGAACCAGATGCGCAGCCGCGCCTCTGGCTCCCAGATCGCGGTCATCGCGGGGCGGGCATAACGGGGGACCATGAGCGGACTTTCACTATAAAGTTGAAAGTCGCCGCTAGAACATCTGCGGCGCCGCTGTCATCCCCAGTCGAACGGGATCGTCGTCTCGCCGATCGCACCGCCGCCCGCATCGAAGCGCCGCTCGGCGATCAGGCCGTGCCCGGCTCCATCGACCGCCAGCACTGTCGCGCAGCGGGTGCCGTAGATCGGGTGGCGGATGAATGGCGCGGTGTCGCGTGGGTCGGCGGGCAGGACATCGGGTGCGAGCGGGCCGATGCCGGTGCCGGGGACGTGCTTGGCGGTGAGCGCGGCGAAAAGCTCGGCGGTATCGCCTTCGCCCGCGTCCAGCCAGTCGGCCAGCGCTGCCTTCAGCGCCAGCGTCTTGGGCCATGGCTCGTCCAGCGCGCCGTTCGACAGACCATAGATGCCGGGCGGCAGGATCGTGCGGCGGGGCGCAGGCCGGTTGGTCAGGAAGTGGAGCGTGTCGCCGCCGGCCAGCAGCAGGTTGAACGGATTAAAATTGTCCAGCGCGTCCTCGGCCGGATCGGCATAAGGCCCGGTGCCGGTGAGCATGTCGACCACCAGCGCGCCGCGCGATGCCTTGGCCGGGTTCGGCCCGTCAGGATTGCGGACGTTGGTCACCAGCGCGAAGCGGGCCGCGTCAGGCATGATGCCCAGCCAGGTGCCGCCGCCGATCAGGTCGCGCCCGGCGATGATGCCGCTGCCATCCTCCCAACGCGCCAGCGGGGCAGAGGCGCGGGCGTGGTATTCGTCGCGATTGCCGATCACCAACAGCGGCCAGCGTGGATCCATGTGCCATGCGATTGCGGCTACGCACATGGCAAGGATCCTCCCCGTTCACGGGGAGGGGGACCGCGGCGCGTAGCGGCGTGGTGGAGGGGGGCCTGCGCCGGGACGCAACGTTGCCGATCACCGACCGCCCCCTCCACCATGCTGCGCATGGTCCCCCTCCCCGCAGGCGGGGAGGATCGAAGGGCGCGGCGTCTCACATCCTCCCCGTTTACGGGGAGGGGGACCGCGACGCGCAGCGGCGGGGTGGAGGGGGATCGCGTCGGGGCAAATCGGTGCACGCAATCTACCGCCCCCTCAAACGCGCCGCCCACGACGTTCAACGGTTCGGAACGCACCCTCATATCAACCCCTGCGCCTTCAGCGACACATGCCCCTCGCGCCCGACGATCAGGTGATCGTGCACGACGATGCCCAGCAGGCGTCCGGCTTCGGCGATGCGGTTGGTGATCTGGATGTCGGCGCGGCTGGGCTGGGGGGAGCCGGAGGGATGGTTGTGCACCAAGATCAGCGCGGTCGCGCCGATCTCCAGGGCGCGCTTCACCACCTCGCGCGGGTGGATCGCCGCCTCGTCGATCGTGCCATCGCCGACGTGATGGTCGAGGATCAGGCGGTTCTGCGAATTGAGGAACAGGATGCGCACGCGCTCCACCGTCAGGTGCGCCATGTCGATCGTCAGGTAATCGATCAGCGCCTGCCAGCTGCCCAGCACCGGCTTGTCCTGCGCCTGCGCGCGCGCCATCCGCCGCGCCGCCACCGCGACGATGCGCAGCGCGGCGGCGCTGGTCTCGCCCATGCCGGGGTGGCTTTCCAACGCCTTCCAGTCGGCGTTGAGCACCGCGGCAAAGCTGCCGAAGCGGCGGATCAGTGAATGGGCGATCGGCTTGGTATCGATCCGCGGCCGGCCGAGCGCGAGCAGGTATTCGATCAATTCGTGATCAGCCAGCGCGTCCGGCCCGCCTTCGAGCAGCCGCTTGCGCAGCCGCGCGCGATGGCCGGCGCCGTCCTGTGCCTTTGCCTGGGCCGGGGTCACGGGCGGCTGGGGGCTAGTCGCGAAGAGGCCGGCATCGTCAGGCATGTCAGGCCGTCAGCATTGCCTTTGCGCGAGGCCCGGCGCAAGTGCGGGGCATGGCGCGCGACGATGACGACAGGCCGATGGCACCGGCGAAGGCCGATTTTAAGCCGGATGCCGTTCCCGAGCCGATTGCCGATCCCGTGCCCGCGGAACCCACGAGCGCCCGGACCCGGCGCTTTCGCTGGCGCTATTT
>QANW01000597.1:14825-32263 GCA_003254865.1 Dryas drummondii
GTCACGTACATGACAGATTTACTCATCAAGTCCTACAGGCAGTGGAAGCACGAACTACACGTGCATTTCAAGGGATTTTCGTCGGCAGTTGAGGCATTGGCGAACCCCCCTATGGAGTTGGTAGAGCGGTCTGACCAGTGGCGTTTTTTGTGCGATCATTTCATGAGTCCGTCGTTTTTGGTACGTTTTATCATCTTAAGACTTTAAAAAATCGATTATTGTTTTGTTATTCTATTATTGTATACATACACTAACATATTTATAATTTGCTTAATATTTAACAGAAGAAGTCGGTCGCCAACGCCAGAAACCGGAAAGGGAAGCCGTTTAACCATCATAGTGGTCCGACGCCCATCTCATATCGAGTGGAGTCGCGACGTCGGGTACGTCATTATTTAATTTAATACATATATATTCTTTAATATTGGTTGGGTTTTTGACAAAATTATTTTCTTTTTCAGCGTGGGTCGCAATTCCCGGAGATAGATACTTTCGGAGATATCTATGTTCATCCCGGTTGTGATGCGGCCAAGGCAAAACATGTTAGTTTTTTATATTTTAAAATTCATCATATAATTTTTTATATTTATTTTTCTAATTGGTTACTTGTATATATAACATTTTGAAGGATGAGATGGTGGCCAACTCGAGAATATATTTGGAGAGCTTGGCCGAGCAGCACCCTCCGGGTACTCCGTTGGAGTCGATTCCAGTACCCGATCCCGATGTCGGACTTCGTATTATGATAGACTCACTGGGTGTTAGGCCCGGTAAGGAAATACGCGGCATGGGATATGGGCGGATTCGTGATGTTCGATCCTCGTCTTCGTCTTCATCTTCGTCTCAGCCATCTGCAGTCGTCGCAGGGTTGTCCGCTCAAGTGAAGAAGTTGCAGGAGGACTTACGAGCTGAGAGAGCGGAGAAGGAGGCGTTGTATGCTGCATTAACCAAGGCGATACCTGGGTTTGTCCCGCCACCATCTTCTCATCAACCTCCGTCAGATATGAATGATGATGATGCTACTAGTTTAGAATAGATTGACTATATATATTAGGGTTAATTACTACTTTGTATGGATATTTTGATATATAAATTTATGAATTTTGTTTTATATAGTTTTTGAATAAAGAATTTTTTTTTTAATATTAAATTTAAATATATAATTTAAATAAAATAATAATAATATTTTTTTTAAAAAAAAATGTTTGGGCGACGAACAAAGCTATTCCTCGCCCAAAGAATGTTTGGGCGACGAAATTTTTCGTCGCCTAAACGTGCTTTGCGCGAGGAAATAGGGTGTTCGTCGCCCAAACCCTCTTTGGGCGACGAAATTTGTCCGTCGCCCAAAGCACGTTCCAGCGAGAAAATTAGTTATTCCTCTCCCAAATCTTGTTTAGACGACGGATAATTTCGTCGCCCAAACATTCTTTGGGCGAGGAATAAGTGTGTTCGTCGCCCAAACCATCTTTGGGCGACAAAATTTGTTCGTTGCCTAAATATGCTTTGGGCGACGAATTTTATGTGTTAGGAGACGAAAAAAATCCGTTGCCCCATGTGTCTTTGGGCGCCGAAATTTCGAAGTTCGTCGCCCAAACGATTGGGCGACGCATTTCGGGCGTCCAAACGCTCGACGAACGCATTTCGTCGGCCAAACGTTTGGGCGACGAATTTCTACTTTGGGCGACGAATTTCGTTCCTCTCCCAAACCCTTTTTTCTTGTAGTTAATATGATCCACAATTTTTTTTTCTTAATTTTATTAATGTGCAACTCTAGCCATGATCTACAAAACTAAAATTAATACATGTAATATATGTATCTAATAGAATCAAAAACGATTTTCTATAGCGCTTAATAAAAACCCTAAACGTGAATAATGTGGTTAGCCTCTCAACTCTAGCCGCCATCCCAAAAAAAAAAAAAACTCCTCTCCTCAACCTTTCCATTGGGGAGGGGCGGCCTCTGTGTTCTCACAGACTGCTTCTCCCCTCGTCCCTCTCTCTTTTGTTTTTTTTTCTTTTTTTTTTGTTCTTTGCGATACTCTCCTCCCGATAAGTGAGAGCGTTTCTCTCTCTCCTTGCGAGAGTTTCTCCACCTCTTTTTGTGAGAGTTTTTCTGATTCATTGTCTTGTCGGCAATGTGATTCGATTTGTTTTAGTTTGTTTTGTGTTTTGGCTTTCAATTTTTATATGGTGCTCATCACAAGGTATTAGGGAGTCACTATTTTCACCGGTACTGGTTATGTTTCCACTGGTTACTACTGCCCGATCCGCCATTTTGAGTTACTGTCAGCCTCGACTTAGAGATGTTGGTAGGATCGTGAACCTAAACACGATTAGTTCACTAATTCCTACGGTGCTGGCCTCTCTAGCTCCATTTGATGGCTATAGTATTTGCTCGATGTCGATGTTATGAGATCTTGGAATTTCTGTGGACTTTTATGCTTCACTTCTGTGGGTTTTTATTTTCTTGTAAGTCGGCCTTCATTTGGGCTCATGTTTTCTATTCTCTATGCTTGTTTGACTGTTTTAATACAATGATAAACACTTAAAAAAAAAAAAGTAGCTAAACGTGTGTTTTTTTTTTTTGAGTTATAAGATTATTTTTTAGTACTTTCATAGTTTCATGGAAAGCGTACATGATAGGTATTTTATGAGAAAACACTTCCAAATACATTTACAAAAGAACACTTGAATTTTGAATAAAAAATTGTACATGTTTCTAACAAATCTGCTATTTAATAAAATGGTCCTTTAATTTTGATGTCAAAATTACTAATTTACTAACTTACAAGAAGAGTCGCAGGACTAAATTTATCGATGAGTGCTCGACAGCTACATCAACTGCATGTTCAATTTTAATGCATCTACAATTGCAACATTAATTGCAACTACATTATATATTCTTAATAAAAACACTAATTTTAAATCTTCAACTAGTGAATCCCTAAAACCCATTATAAAAAAAATAATCAATCCCACAAATATTAAGATTCAAGTAAAAAATTGAGCGATAAATGCAGAAGTAGATACATATAAAAAATACGTACATATGCGGGTACCAAGCGCTCAGCAATCTAATTGACATTGACAAATGCGCTTAACCCGCACAGATTGTCCTTTAATTAGTTTAATTATGTTATTAACTGTATTTTTTGTTAAGATTTTGAATTTTCTAATAGTAGGAAATAATAAACCTTAAATAAAAATACTTTTTATAGAAGCACTTCGAACAAAACCTTAACAAGAAAATATTTAGGGTTTTTTTTTAAGTCCATTTTTTAAAATCTACTATTCATCCGGCCCACACGCTACAGTGAAATACTGTAGCGACCCACTTTTAAAAATTCGATGCTATAGTAACATCGCTACAGTGTTTTTAAAAATGTCATTTTTTCCTTTATTTTTTTTTTCATTTCAGTGCCAATTGGTACATAAACTACCAAAAAAAAAATCATAATTTAGGTATTTTTCATTTCATAAACATGTTAAATAATAACTAATATAAAATTAAAAAAATCAAGATGAGGCATTCATAATATTTTACGTTTTAATAGTAAATATAATTGTTACTATCGCATAATCACCTATTGCTACTGCCGGACAATGACAATCAAGTATCATCATTATTTGATAGTAACAATCACTTATTACTATTTCCTGGCAGTGACAATCCTGTATTGTTATTATTTGATAGTAACAATCACCTATTGTTAATGTATGACAGTAACAATCACATATTGAAGATAATTACTAATATATATTGTTACTATCATACAATAACAATCACCAAAATTCAAACCTTTGAAAATCACAAAATTCAGAGGGTAACAATCACCTGATTGCTATTGTCACACAGTAACAAATCAGATGATTGCTAATTTGCTACTATCACACAGTAACAATCACCTAATTGCTAATGTCACAGTGTCAATTATTATTTATTCCCACTATCGAACAATGACTATTCTCAATGTGCTAAAAAAAAATCCATAAACAACATATACAAATCTTATGTATTTTTCTAACATAAACACATAAAAAACAAAAATTTTTGTCTTCTTCTTTTTTTCTTTTTGTTGAAGCAGGCATGTACCACTTTTTTTTTTTTTTTTATGAAGCTGTCATGTGTCTTCTTCTTTTTTTCTTTTTTGTTGAAGCTGTCGTGTATCTTTTGTTTTTTTTTTTTTAACAATAGCCACTGTAAAAAAAAAAAAACTATTTAACAATTGTCACTATCAGGCAGGCAGTGACAATCACATACAAGTTAGTTCAAAAATGCAAGAAACACATCAAAACCAAATCCAAAAATCACTTATTGTTACTGTTCAGCAGTAACAATCATCTATTGCTACTATCCGGCAGTGACAATCAAGTATTGTTATTGTTTGATAGTAACAATAAATTAGAAAATATAATTTAAACCTAGTACAAGCATTGTGAAAGCATAAACAACCAAAGAACAAACTAAAACAGAAATTATGGGTTTATCTATGTCAACAAGAGGAAAATATAATTTCTCCTTATCTAACCCAATTCATACCCCAAAAACACTGACAATTTCAAAATCTCTAATTACTTGCTTCCATATGATGAATTCAAAGCAAATCAATTCGAAAACAAACCCCATATTGCCTACTACTCATCACAATTACCACCAATTTCAAAACAACAACATTCCAATAGTACTCTAAGCAACCCAAACATTAAATATGACCCTGCAAGAATAAACAACGAAAATAAGTTCATGAGAATTCTCACTGTACCCATCAATGTATTTGCCATGAATACTTTGGAAGATAGCTCTCTTAACTCAGATGCAACCAAAGATGCATGGGGCATGATTTATGTTAGCAATTAATTCCCAGCTCCGATTCTTCACTGCAATGAAATATATGAAAAGAGGCAGCCTGGATGGATGCGCGCACACCAATATTTGACCCATTTCTCAGCATTCTCTACAGGCAGGCAGCAATTTGGACTTAGAAAAATACAAATGAAAACTAAGAAAACAAAGAAAAAACTAAATCCAAATGAAAACTAAGAGCAATCCGGATGAATAGTAGAACAAATCAAGAAAAAACTAAATCCAAATGAAAACTATTGTTGATTATCTAAACCCAAGAATCCAAATCAAGACAATTGCTAAACTTGGTCACCACACCTTCCCAAATGAAAATGACGAATCCATTGAGCAGGCCTCTGATCTTTGCAGTGGTATCTCTGTTTCTGTTCTCGTCGGCGCTATCAAGCTCAGACTCGCCCTTCATCGTCGCCCACAAGAAAGCCTCCCTCAACAGGCTCAAGTCCGGCGCTAAGCACGTCTCTGTCTCCATTGATATCTACAACCAAGGATCTTCGTACGCTTCCTCATAATTCCACCATTTTCGATCTCAATATTGTTATTTTTCTTTTCTTATTTATAGATCTGGCTTAGCCTTGACTATTTGTATTGCTTTCTGTTAGATCTGGAAGCGATCTCCTGGTTAGTCAAGAACGATCTCGCACCTATACCCATATCCAATGGTGGTTGGATCTCGAAGCTCGTCGATCCGATCTAGCAGAGAAGCCGTCGGGCTGTGCTTCATGGCGAAGACGATAGAGTGAGGTCAGAGAGAGAGTGACGTTAACAAAGATAGACGGAGAAGAAGAGGAATGTTAGAATGTGAACCGGGTTAGATGTTATTGGACCTCTTTCAAAATTAAAAAAAGCACATGGGTCTTAAAGGTATAAAGAGCCAAAATTTGGGTTTTATAATCATTTACTTAAATATTTATACATATATATAGAGTTAATTACACTTACACCTCCTGAGGTTTATCTTTTTTTCATATACACCGCTTGGGGGTTTCAATAATTACACATACACCCCTTGAGGTTTCAAAACTGTTGCATATAACCCCCTATATGAGATGAAAAATGATGAGAAATTATGCAAAAAAGCATGCTAATGGGTGAAATGGCCTAAAAAAATTACTCAAGGTGTAAGGTCTAACTTCAATATAAATATTTTCTTTTTTGTTTATTTATTTTTTTCTCTTGTAGGGGGTTATATGCAATAGTTTTGAAACCTCATGGGCTGTATGTGTAATTTTTGAAACCCTAGGGGGTATATGTGAAAAGACGATAAACCTCAAAAAGTGTAAGTGTATAATTAACTATATATATACAGGCTCCTTCTATTGAGGTATACCTCAACTTATTTATGTTGAGGTATGACTTTGTTGGGGCCCACACGAGTCGTTTTGTGTCGATCCGAACCATTCGCAAGGATCATCTTCATTGATAGATCATCCTTACAAAAAATTAGTCAAATCGGAAATCATTTGCCTATCTAACTTTGATTAAACAAATTAACGGTTTCATCGAAAATATTTGGTTCGTTCATGTATTTGATCAAAGTTAGATAGATAAATGATTTCTGATTTGGCTAAAAGATGATCTATCAATGAAGATGTAAAAATTGAACGATTCGGATCGACACAAAACGACTTGTGTGGTCCCCAATAGAGTATACCTCAACATAAATAAGTTGAGATATACCTCAACAGAAAGAGCCTGATGTATATATATATATATAATACATAATTGAAATTACACTCACACCTATCTCGATCCACCCAGTCTCTTATCATTGATTTTGGATTACTTCAACAAGATTGCCTTAGATTGTGCCAAGATTTAGCACACTTAATTAGCTGGCCATGCTTTGTGGCACACAGAAACTGAGGCTAAATAAATCTTTAAATATATGTACAAGTTGAGAATAGATTAAGCCCCATAAATGTACTTGAAGTGGGCAACTAAAGCCTTGGTAAAATCTAAATATAGATCGAGTGCGAGAAGATTTGACTTTACAACGCATAAGGCTTTTGACGAAAGGATTGTATCCCCTAGCCTTGAATATTCTGACCAGGATGCCCACTTTTTACTTGGTTATACATATAATAATAGGTTTAGCATAATGAGTTTTTGAGTTCTTCATCCTTTTGATTTTAAAATAATAGGAAAATTACCATGATCAATGGGTTGGAGACAGATGATGGTTCACACGTAAGAAAATGATAGTTTTGGTTCTTATCAAAATTGTCCAGCTTGGGTTTATCCTCACATGAGATTAACTCAATCTTTGTTACTTTTCTTTATGTTAATCAATATTCAACCTAGGGGCCAGACATTTTCCTTTTTTTGATTGTATTGTAAAATAAAAAGCATTCCATATATACAACAAGAGACAAGGAACCTTATCATGGAGCCGCCTCGTCCATGATGTAGACTCCAATCATGGAGCTGCCTCCTCCATCCATATAATACCTCATCACATACGTACCAAAGCAAAATTAGTGAATCCACTGTGAGGGAAACTCAATTTTCATATAATACCTCATCACATTACATGCTCCATTCACCGTCGGCGATCCAATGGCCAGACTTGATCTTGTAGTTCAATCTTGAAAGAAATAACACTTTGTGTTCTTGATCTAAAAGATGTAATAGTATAATAGTGTATTGCAACTTCAATAATTACACAAAAGGAAGTTTAGTCTAGCTAGTGTTTTGGATGTGAAATTTACCTCTAATATACACAAATATCACTCCCAGAACAATAGCTTCTGGAGCTGACGGGTTTGACGCTGAGTTAGATCTGAACAATAACTTCAAATTACTCACAAAAAGAATTTGAAAAAAACATCTCCTTTCTCTCTTACTCTCGACTTTCCTCAGCAAAAAATTATTGGACGGTAAATTTATATTAATAAGGTATGTATTAATAATATCTACCCATATTATGACACATTAAATTGATTACACCACGTGGTAGAATATTGGTTATATAAAATAATTACTCCTCCCAAGCTCGCTCAATTTGTTGATGATCGAGGAGAATAATTTATAGAAGACAATGAAGGCGATCCCAAGCACTAACGGTTCAAGGCCTATATTATAGTTATAGCCCATGAGCACATGATATGCAAATTATTAAGGCGATTCTGGAGGACAACTTTGGCCCACTCACATCACACATTAGCTTGGAGAGATTGTCACAGGTAGCTAACACGCCATAAATCTATTAAGTAGGCGATTTTCTTAACACTCATTAGGGCTGTTTGCACTTTTAGAATTGGCAAAAGCGTTTTTGGTTACGTTTGATAGAAATTAATAAAAATACTTTTGGGTTATAAAAGCATTTTAAAGTGATTTTTTGAGTAACACCTTGTAGAAGCACTTCCAAGTGATTTGTATGAAACACTTGAAATTTTTTATAAAAGTTGTTCATAAGCACTTTTAGTAAAAGCGCTACTAATTGTAAATGCTTCTAAAAAACAGTGTCAAACGAGTCCTTAATTATAATACCTTATGTTTTATAAAAATTAAATAATATGTCAATGTTTTTATAAAGTCATAACTCATAATTAAGCTCCATGGACTTTAGGGGGTGTATTGTATATATGGACTTTGGTGGAATTTAAAAGACTTGATAAAGTTTATGTGTTATATGCAATGTAGATTTTTAAAAGGTCTACAAAAGTATCGTATGTAGTATTCAATTATCATTTTTAAACATTTTTTAAAATGTCCATGAAATAAAATCTTGTACTAAGTTTTTTTTTTGTCTGAAATATTGTGGTATTGAGAAAGTCATTGATTTTGAAGGGTTTTCTTAAATGGTGGAGTTTCATGGACTTTGGATCGATAGTGATGTACTAAATACCAAAAATTTATGTGGATTTCATATGTGAATTGTTTTTTTCCTTTAGAGCATTCCTTGATCTTCTCCTTTCCTATCTCCTCCGATACCTAAACCTTAATCCTAAAAACACAAAAAACGACCATGGCAGATAGTACAACGCTCATCCATAGTAGTCATCAAGCTAGCCCTTACACAATAGCTTTCAAAATTATTGAGAATAATAAAGAAGCAAACAACACATGAGTAAGGACAAGATAAATGTGTAAGAGCTGGATGAGATGTTGGAAGAGGGATAGAGCACTGTGCGGACGAAAAGTACCCTTCAAATATGGGTCACTTGCAGTGTACATAGGTGTTTTAGATGAAAAATGTAACATAAGTTACAAAATTGACAAAAGTGATACTCGTGCAATAATTTATGGACTAAAGTGATACTAGTATGATTCTGTTTACACCCTATTTTGGCATTGGACCGGCGTCACGGCCAAGCCCAATTGTAAACCAATGCGTGCGTTACTCAAGCATATGATCAGCCCATTGTAATTAAGGCCTAAGTCGAAGGGATTAAATAGGAAGAATCCAGTACTGCCGAGAGTCCTTGATAGACTTGGAGTACTGAATAAGGAAAAGATTAGAAAACTTTGGCATGAAGTAATGTTAAGGAGGAGGAGTCCGAGAGCAAATAGGAAAGGGTTTCCTGAAACCCTAAGGGGTTGATCATTATATAAAGGAGGCATCAACATTCAGAAATCTCTCTCAACACATCTCACAAAAATCAAGCACAAGCTTTTCAACAATCTTCTCAAAATTCTCAAGATCACAACGTGTTTCTTCATTTTTCTTTTAATTTTCTTCAGATCGTAGAACCCTAATCTTAGTTTTTGCTCTACTAAGATTCCAATTGTTCTTAGTATTGATTTTTATTTTGAGGCTTGATTTTCCTTTAATTTTCAGTTTGTTTTAGTATCAGATTTGTGATTCGAACCACCATTGTTACTCAATTTCAAGACAGTCAGATCATTCATACTTTTCTTTGCATCCTACCACATAGGCTCCAATCCATCGCATATTTACTTTCGAACACATAGTTATAGTTTCATCAAGTGTTTAAAGTCATTGAAGATCAAGGTAGAAAACGAACCCAGGAGAGATTCTTGTTCCTTGCTCGCCGGACAGTAGTTTGGTTTAGGAGTTAGTTCACGGAGCAATATATCAACAAATCATAACACATTCTGCAACTGGTCTCTCGGCCGAGAAGCAATGGCACGCCTGCAAAGTATTTAAAGGACTACACTGGTTCTTTGCTAAGGATCCGGTCATCTTTGTCATGATTTTTAGGGGAAACAGATTCATAGACTATTATTATAATTAACTGATCTTAATTCAAATTTTCATTAATTTAGATCGTGTATATTATATGATTAAACAATTTTAGATTTTATTAAATATGTACTGAGATGATATATGGTGATAAATTTTAAGAATAGATGATTCAGATTATTAAGCTACATTGTAGGGACAGTCCCACATTGTAGGGGCAATCCCTGAATGATGTCTCTTATATATACATTTTGTAATACATTGAATATATCTTATTCTATTAAAACAAGTTTTTTTTGTTCTTGATAATTGAACATGTTATTGAAGTAAGGCTAAGAACTTACAAGATTATAAACTGATAAGAACGTGGAGTCATGTCCTGCAAGTCCTCTTCCTCACGTTAAAGTCGAGATATGATTGTCGATCGATCTGTGCATTTGACTTCAAAATAGTAGAAGTCAATCCTGCATTCAAGAGGTATTAAAACAAGTTTATTTTTAATAGTCATTATATATGGTGCATTATGTCAATAACAATATATTAAATTTGGTTATACGAGTTATTTACACTTATATCTCCTAAGGTCTATCGTCTTTTTACATACACCTCTAAGATTTCAAAAATTACACATACACTCTCTGAGTTTTCAAAATTGTTACATATAACCTTCTACAAGATAAAACAATAAATAAACAAAGAAAAAGATATTTGTATTGAGGTTGGACGTACTTTACACCTTAAGTAATCTTATTAGACCATTTCACTCCTTTAACATGCTTTTTTGCATTCTTTCTCATTATTTTTCATTTCACTTTAGGTGGTTATGTGCCCAATATTACATTTTTGAAATACCAAAGTGTATCCTATCTTTTAATTTGTTCCCCACTTTAGTAAGATGGAATTGTAAATCTTATCTCGACACCAAATCCCATGTCAAATTTTTCATCCAAACACACCATAGTTCCGGTAAATGTAAATCAACCCTTGCAACAATAATTCATAACGCCGTCCATAGTTGACCAACTACGCAAGAGTGGCAATGCATTGAACAATGAATGTTGACCATCCTACATATGGATGTCTAAAAACTCTGTGGCGTTTTATTGAATTTTCTTGTAGTGCCAGTAAATATTTGTTGAAAATTGTGATGATTTAAAATAAAATAAAAAACTTTTGAATTTCATGTTCAATAATTTATATGATTATATAATTTCAAGTTTAATAACTTGGTGGTTTTCAAATCAATGAGATGCTTAAATATATTTATTAATTTTATTTATTTGACATAAACTCCCTAATAATATATTTCAAGTGTGGCCGGTAGCAGCCAGCAAGTTGGGCTATACGTTTTAGTCCAGGGAGAAAACAACTGATTTTTCAATATTATTTTGGAGACAATCACTGCAAACATTGTGAATATTTGAATTTGAATTAATATTTGAAAGCTGAAATGCGGAATAAGATTGCGAATAGTATTTGAATTTGCAAACATTACGAATAAGATTGAATATTTGAATTAATATTCCTCATTTCAGCTTTCATTGTTTCTCTTATTGTTGTTGGTGTTCTTCATGTATTTCGAAAAGCCAACGCCTCCAACTCCGGCGAGAGAGAGCTGCTACAACTACAACAACAACAAACAAACACTACACTTCACCCTCAAAATTTCCCACCTCATTAGGTTCGGTGCGTTCCTCTTTCTCATTCTATCAGCTGTTTGGCTCATCTTTTGGTTCCCATCCACCGACAATGTTATCCCACAACAACAACAACCTCATCATCATGAATACGACCATCTCGTTAACAAAACCCAAAATGGCACAAACAACAACGACGACGACGACATTTGCACCACCACCACCACCACGAAATCACCGCTCACAGTCCCCACGTGCGACAAAAACATGTCAGTCTACGTATACCCTTTGCCGGCGCAGTTCAACCTCCAACTCCTCGACCACTGCCACAACCTAAACATCCACACCGACATGTGTCCGCACGTGGCCAATTCCGGACTCGGCCAGCCACTTTCCCACATGGACTCCTCCACCGCCGCCAGCTGGTTCACCACCAACCAGTTCACGGCGGAGATGATCTTCCACGCGCGCGTGGAAAACCATCCCTGTCGCACGTGGGATCCCACACGCGCAACCCTCTTCTACGTCCCATACTACGGCGGCCTTCACGCTTCCAGCAAGTTCCGCGAACGTAACCTGACGGCTCGCGACGAGCTCGACGTCAGCTTGGTTGACTTTATTCAGGCCCAGCCTTGGTGGCAGCGGCACAACGGTAAGGACCACTTTATGGTCCTGGGGAGGATCGTATACGATTTCATGCGGAAGACAAACGCGCGTGACTACGGAGCCGGCTCCCTCTTAAAACTACCCGCCGCCAAAAACATGTCGGTGCTCATCATTGAGAGACTTCCATCGAAAGGACCGAACCAGCACGGTATACCCTACCCTTCGTACTTCCACCCGTCCACGTGGCAGGAGATGGTGACGTGGCAGAACAAGATGAGGCAGATGGAGAGGCCCCACTTGTTCTCTTTCATTGGTGCGCCCAGAAGGAAGGCGGCAATTCGGAACGAGTTCATAAGGCAATGCGGTGAGTCAACTCGTTGCATGCTTTTAAATTGTAAGTCTAAGTCGGATAATGGGGGTGGAAATAAGTGCCAGGACCCGAGTGAGATTATGAAGGTGATGAGTGAGTCCGTGTTTTGCTTACAAGCGCCCGGTGACTCGTTCACTCGGCGGTCGACGTTTGACTCGGTGCTTGCGGGTTGCATACCGGTTTTCTTTTCGCCGCACTCGGTTTACACTCAGTATGCATGGTTTTTGCCTGGGGAAAGAAGCACGTACTCGGTGTACATAGATCAGAAAAGCAAGGCGAGTAAGAGAATAGAAGAGGAGCTGATGAAGATTTCGAGCGACAAGGTTGAGATGATGCGTCAGAAGATTATTGGTTTGATCCCGAGTTTGACTTACGCGCACCCAAATGCGACTGATTTGGGGTTTCGGGACGCTGTTGACGTTGCGCTTCTATCATTGGCCAACCATGTCAACAAAATAGTTAAATAATTAATTTTGTATTAATTAATTAGATCTTGGCAGCTGGCAAATAATTATAAAGCTAATTGACTCCATTTTTCAGTAGAGGAGATGATTTCTCAACTCTCATATATGAGGTGAGGTGTGCATGCAATTATTTTTGGAGGCATTTAGTTACAATTAATTTTTTTGATTGGCTATAAGCCACATTTATGTAGAGCCCTATTAGTTTGGCATTAAGGTTTCACTTTCGTGGCTCTGGTCCAACTCTTTATACCGTCATATTTTCCTTCTTGTTATATGCATTTAACCTTGTAACATTGCGTTATCATTGTAATTAAAATGGCAGTATATATACATATACAGAAAAAACTAAAGGAAAAGAAAAATTGAAAATTACAAAAATATATATACATATATGTTTTTATGTGCACCATATTGTTTTGTGATTGTAAAGGGCGTCAAAGAAACCATAACAAAAAAAAAAGGGTTCATAAATATCAAATTAGAATATAACCACTGTATAAAAAGGCGTAAAATAATACATTTGCTGCAACCCAAGGAATAAATTTCGGAGGAGATGAATGAAAATTTATTTTAACTAACTTAGACCTTTGGTTATGTTTCTAGAGCTTAGTTGTGTGGACATCAATTTTAGAAAATGAAAATTCAAGAATTTGGTGATTATTATTTTTTTCATAATTAAATTATAAGAATAGGATTTTCCATAATTGTTTTGAAAGCAATTTGACTATTTTGAGGTTATAGGAAATTAGTACTTATCAATACGAATCCGTAGAATTTTTCGGTGAATTATTGAGAGTCTCAAACTATTTTTTGTGAATTTATGAAGTTGGAGAAAATTTGAAAATTTCAATAAATTTCGACAAATTTTGGTAAATTTCGGTAAATTTTGCTGAAATTTTTGAAATTAATCTTTCCAAATAATTATTAAATTTGTGTTTCGATTTCGAAACCCTAAAAAAACGAAATTTTCGACAAAATTTCAAAATTTAATACCTTGCTGCAACCCAATAATATTCGTACTTGTAAGTAACGCTAATATCTAAGCGAAATATAATAATGACCTAGATAAGAGAAATCATACTTTAAACACTAAAGTCTTGTTCTAGCTAAATTTACAAAAGAACCTAAGAAATCAAAAGTAATAGTCCATCCATTATTAGCACAATTAGAAGCCCGAGCAAGTGGTCACTAGCTTCAACACTGTAAAAGGTAGTGTAAAGTTGTTCTATGAAATTTGGCCCTTATCTCAATTTAGTTTACGAATTCTAAAAATAAATATTTTTGTCCACAAACTTTATATATTAATCAATCAGTATAATACGTACGTAACAACCATCTAAAAGATTACAGAAAGTCTGTTTTTAGAGTTAGGTATTCAGTCCATTCATGTGCCAACTTTTGTCTTCATCTTTTCCTCTCACTCTCAGCAGTCAGCACGCAAAATTGATTATCTTGTTAACAATGTGGCCAGAAAAAAAAATCAGAACTAGCATACTATCAATTCAACGCTTAGCTCCCCTTACTTTAGTGCTGCTATTTACATTGAATTAACTATTCTCATTTTATTTATATAGTATTAAGGCTTAATTATCCATTTACCACTTAAAATTGTAACTCATTTTTATATTGTCAGCTGAAATTTTTTTGTCCCAGATTATCACCTATAACTTACATTTGTGTCTCATTTTACCTTGTACCGTCAATAATTCCGTTAAAAATGTTGACTTGGCCGTTATTGCTGAACTTAATTGTCACATTTTTCAAATAAAATTAATTTTTTAGAAATAAATTTGGACTTTCCAAATTTTCTGAAAATTTTTTGAGGGAAAATTGGTATTTTGATCCCATCGTAAATTAGTATTAGTCAAGACGAGTCCGTAAGAATTTTGTATATTTTTCTGAGTTCGTAGCTATTTTTAATTAAATTTCAAAGTTTATAAAAATAGAAAAATAAACAAATCTGAAAATAAAAGCAAAGATGTGGCACGTGGTGCACATCCAATGCGTCACGTCAACAATAACGGCCAAGTCAACATTTTTAACGAAATTGTTGACGGAATAAGATAAAATGGGACACAGATCACTACAACAAATATGGCTTAAAGCCACCTTGAATTGAAACTAAATTGAAATTAGTGACCAATGACATTTTTTTGAGTCACCAATTAATGCTTTAGTTGTTTTTAAAAATTTGAGTGGAGTTAATAGTTATTTTATGATCCACTAATTTGTACAATAGTTGAGAAGTAGCTACACAAAAATAGTAACCAAACTTGAAAATTAGTGGGAGATTTATTCCTTTCCCACAACAATTCCAACTGAAAGACGCAAATGTGGGATTAAAAAGTTGTCTTAATTATCCTTTTTTTTTTTCTTTTTTTTTGTAAGAGACTTAATTATCTTTTGCCAATTAAGGTTTAAAACTAATTTTAGAATGGTGATTGGAAAACGCCACCAGCTACCCTTGAGAGACATTTTCCAGCTCAACTGTATCAGGGGTTTAAGGTTAATTTAGTAACTTTCATCCTAGGGTTACTTTCAACTTCAAGACTTCAGACATTTTTCTTACTTTCTCTCAACTCGCCTCTTTTTTCTCTCTCTCTCTCTCTCTCTCTCTCTCTCTCTCTCTCTCTCTCTCTCTCTCTCTCTCGATCGAACTGGTACAAGCAGAATGTCATCTGTCTGNATGTCATCTGGAAACTTTGCCAGCGACACCACCCTCAAACTGATCGTCTCCATTTCTTCTTCGACTTGGTGGTGTCTGATTTTTAAAAAAATACAACAAAAAAAGATGGTTGAATTTCAACAGGTTTGATTGTGACGATCTGCCCATTTCGACGACGGCGTGATGTCATACCACCACCATCTTCTTCTCCTCGTCATGGTGATTAACCTGATGACCTCCGATCATTCACCCGATCACCGTAGTCGACCGATCGAAACTCTAGAAATCATGACTTTTCAGTGCCGATTTCCGGCGAGTCCGGCGAAGGATGGCGGCGATTTCAGATTTGGGTTTTATCTCCACTATTTGTTAAAAGTGGATTACATGTCCCTCACCCATTTCCAATAAATATAACACTATTAGACCATTGCCACTAAACATAATCTTAGCCATTCCCACTAGCTAAGGGTGTGTTTCGAAAATGAGGGAATGAAAATAAGGTATTCCAATTCTAATTCAAAAAATTTCGGAATGAAATTTTTATTCCAAAAAATTGGAATTTCAACATTTCATTCCAATTCGGAATTTTCAAATTTCTTTGATTTTTTAGATTTTTTTGAAATATTACATTTTTCTTACTTTGCCAACTTCAAGACTTCAGACATTTTTCTTACTTTCTCTCAACTCGCCTCTTTTTTTTTCTCTCTCTCTCTCTCTCTCTCGATCGAACTGGTACAAGCAGAATGTCATCTGGCAACTTTGCCAGCGATACCACCCTCAAACTGATCGTCTCCTTTTCTTCTTTGACTTGGTGGTGTCTGATTTTTAAAAAAATACAACAAAAGAAGATGGTTGAATTTCAACAGGTTTGGTTGTGACGATCTGCCCATTTCGACGACGGCGTGATGTCATACCACCACCATCTTCTTATCCTCGTCATGGTGATTAACCTGATGACCTCTGATCATTCACCCGATCACCGTAGTCGACCGATCGAAACTCTAGTAATCATGACTTTTTAGTGCCGATTTCCGGCGAGTCCGGCGAAGGATGGCGGCGATTTCAGATTTGGGTTTTATCTCCACTATTTGTTAAAAGTGGATTACATGTCCCTCACCCATTTCCAATAAATATAACACTATTAGACCATTGCCACTAAACATAATCTTAGCCATTCCCACTAGCTAAGGGTATGTTTCGAAAATGAGGGAATGAAAATAAGGTATTCCAATTCTAATTCAAAAAATTTCGGAATGAAATTTTTATTCCAAAAAATTGGAATTTCAACATTTCATTCCAATTCGGAATTTTCAAATTTCTTTGATTTTTTAGATTTTTTTTGAAATATTACATTTTTCTTACTTTGCCAACTTCAAAACTTCAGACATTTTTCTTACTTTCTCTCAACTCGCCTCTTTTTTTTTCTCTCTCTCTCTCGATTGAACTGGTACAAGCATAATGTCATCTGGCAACTTTGCCAGCGACACCACCCTCAAACTGATCGTCTCCTTTTCTTCTTCGACTTGGTGGTGTCTGATTTTTAAAAAAATACAACAAAAGAAGATGGTTGAATTTCAACAGGTTTGATTGTGACGATCTGCCCATTTCGACGACGGCGTGATGTCATACCACCACCATCTTCTTCTCCTCGTCATGGTGATTAACCTGATGACCTCCGATCATTCA